>VMDR010000053.1:349099-527971 GCA_007922815.1 Macrotus californicus
CGCCCATCTGATGACCTGTGTGGACGAGCGCCGGATATATCTGGCATCCATCTGTATATAATTTTTATAAATTTTACTTATATAATTGATAGAATTTTATATAACTATCTCTTAATATTAAAGTTACAAACAACACTTGGAAAAAAGCATTGTTTTATTAAGCATAGATCTTATATAAGGTTAGGAAAGTCTTCACACAGAGGACTGACCATGTGCTATGTGCGCGTCTTGGGCGCGGCACCTCGTACAGCGGGAGTGTCGCGGCGGAAAGAGCGCTCGTACCGAAAGGGTTAAGAGATGAGATGGAGAAATCTTGTGTCCACTGTGAAGCTCTTTGCGACTGTGACCAGAACACTGACCCGCCAATCTCTCATTCCCAGCTCCGGTGTTACTGAAAAAGATCCAAGCGGAGATGTTTCCCGAACACTCTGGAAACGTAAGATTGAGCTGCCAGTTTGCAGAAATTCATGAAGATTCTACTGTCTGGTGGACCAAAGATTCAAAACCAGTAGCCCAAGTGCAGAGAAGGTGCGATATTTGCCTCTGGTGACTCTTCATAGTTGTTGCTTACTTCACCACACAGTTCTGAAATAAAGTAGTACGTGACAGGAAGCAAAGCAGAGACTTGGAGTAGCAATCCCACACCCAGAGTGACCCAGGAGAGAAAGTGAGGGGAGACAGGCATCCAGACGGGGAAATGGCGGTGGGTTCTTGCCCTGGCTCTGCCACCATTGGGTTCTGTGGCCTAAGGAAGTCACAAAACCTTTTGTTACATTTAAACATGTGATTTAAAACCTTTGGCATCATAGCTTTAAATTTTAACTTTTAAAATCATTACGTTTTCATGATATTCAGGGAACACATCAAATCACCTTCTAGTCTGACAGGCTCTGTGGTCCCAAGATGTAAGAGCGCTCTTCTGTGTGTCTGTGAGTTTTGATGTGTTTTCTGTCTCACAAATTCCCCTTAACCTGGTGAAGATCAAACAAAGCCAGGAAAGTGAATCAAAAGGAAAAGACAATCCATGTGGCTGCAGAAAAGTAGCTGCTGCTGAGGGTGATAAGCAACCATCTCTAAGGCGGGAAAAGCCGTTTGTTTCTGGGGCGCCAGGCTATTGGAGGAGCATGGGAGCCATTGCCAAGAAGGCTCCACGTGAGATAAATCTGATTGGTGGGTTCTTAAAGCACCTTTCTGGCAATAAATGCTTGTTCAGGAGAACTGATGGACTCAAGCTTCACCCTACACACCTGAGGAGATGTGGATCGTTCTAGAACTAGGTCACCTGGTTCGATGGGACCAGCATAACCCAGACAACTCTCAGAAGCCTCTTTCTGCCAAAGGGCATCCCTGTTAGCTCTCTGAGTCACGGGAGGTGTTCCTATCCCTTTAATCTTGTCACAAGCGGACTGAAAAAGTGAGAAAAATAGGAGCTTTCTGTATAATTAAATCAAACATGTCTGCTTGGATCATGTCAAAGTCAATGCCCCCTGATGCAGCTGTGGAAGGTTTGAGCTATAGCTTTGCTTCTTTGGCATCATCACTGAAACCTCATTGGATTGTCACTGATGTGAGAATAAAGCTGCTTTGCCTAAAATGTCCTCCTTCCCGGCTTGTCGTATGAATGGCTTCGGAGGAATTAGAACGGAGAAGTAATGGCTTGATTTTTAAATCAAGGCTATTCTCCAGAGCTTTATCAAAAAGAAGTACCAATTATTCATTTAAAATTTTTTTCTGTAGCCGTCAGCCAAGTGCAATTAGCCAGCATTCTCTGCCACTTTGCTCGGAGCTTAGAGTTGGCACCTGAATCTTTCAGGTTCCTTTTCCTTTCGAGGTGTCTTTAGAGAACCTAACCTCCCTCTAGGGGACATAGAGCATTAGCAGCATGCTATTTACTGATGACCCGTGGCCAGGGCCTCTCAAGTCTTAGTGATGTTTGCTTCCTTTCTTCTTGGCAACCCTGTCTGGATTAGGCACACCGATTTGCTTTCTCTTTGCCAAAACTTGGGCATATCTGGGAGTCATAATTCCTTTGTATATTAAGAGATCGTTTATATTATTTCCAATGGGATTGCAGATGTTATGAAATTTCTTTCACCCCTAATTCCAGTCAAGTGTTTCTGTTACATGTCCTTCCCATGAGTCATTTATCAACAGCAAAGAACCCCCTTTTCTTGTCCCTGATTGTGTCTGGGTTTATAGTCGGGTTTGAAGTTTTCAGTTCCCCTTCAAGCATGAGTCATCTGGATTAGTAACATAACCGAGGCGAATTCTGATCAGAAATTCCGATCCGCTCCCAGAATTCGCAATGCTCGTTCTTTGCTTTGTTAATGACAGTGAACCCTCCCAAATGTTTCTGTGTGTTGGTATTGTGTTTGGGAGTGAGATTGTGAAACCAGAGTTGTGCTGATCACCCCCTACAGACAAACAGATTGCATGAACAGCTTATCATGATCTTGTCCTCTAGCCGACGCATTGGCTGAGAACATTAGGTCTGAGAAACATTATTTTTTTTTGCCGTAAGTGTGTTAGAAAAACACAAATTCAGAATGAGGACACATGCCAGTATCCCCCACTTCAGTGCAGGAGACAACTCCATTGTGTCCTTGGCCATCGTTCAAGCCAGTCCGAAGGACCAGGGCCTCTATGACTGCTGCATCCAGAACAGCTACGGAAAAGCGACAGCGGAATTTAACCTCACCCCTGAAGGTAAACCTCAGCTTTTCCATTTCCAATAAATGAGAACCACTGGCCCCTGCCAATTAATGTTCCTGTGTTCTGAAAGCATTCTCTTTTGTATCTTCTTCCAGTTCTCAAACAACTTTCCAGCCACCAGGATATTAAAGGTAAGCGAATGTGAGTGGGATGCAGGGGGTGGGCCCATCATAAAGTATGAGATAGCTCCTGGAGTCAATGCGGGAAGCAATATTCCCACGGACTCTTCTAAACAAGGAAGAGAGAGCTCAGGAATGACTGAGAAATTAATGAAAATTCATGAGCCATTTCAGCTGCTCGTAAGGCCTATATGATAAGTTCTCAAGGCTGTGGATATCCAGAAGTATATCATCTGTGAAAGAGGTCAGACTGTAGTGGGTGTTGCTGGGAACATGTGGAGGGGGGTTGGGGTTAGACTGTTTCCTTCAAGCACCAGACTAGCATTCAGCCATCTGCAGGGGATTTTTCAGCCTCTGACACTTACATGGCATGTTTTGTTTCTTCAATTTAGTTTTCACTTTGACTAGCTGAACAGATGCCCAAAGAGAGCCAGGTGTCTAGGAGAACAACCCCACTTATTTGCATCTTAATGAAAATGGCAGGTGGGAGTGGGAGCTCTCATTTGGCCCTGCTGCACACCTGGCGGAGCAACAGCTTAGCAGCTGCCCCTGGGCCACCTACTGAGTCCAAGGTTGACCTGTAGAACCTCAAAGGGGAAACCACACCTGACTCCCAATGGAGCCATAGCTCCAAGATGAGATGGGGGAGATGGGCCACTGAGGAGGATGTTGAGTACAACTAAGTTCGAGCCATGTTTTAGGATGTGAAGAAATTGAGTTCAGTCAACTTATCTTCAAAGAAGACTTCCTCCGTGACCGGTACTTCGGGGACCGCCTGCGAGGCCAGATCGCCACGGAGGAGCTGCACTTTGGGGAAGGTGTCCACCGCAAAGCCTTCCGCAGCAAAGTCATGCAGGGCCTCATGCCTGTCTTCCAGCCCGGCCACGCCTGCGTGCTCAAGGTGCACAATGCTGTGGCCTATGGGACCAGAAATGATGATGAGCTCGTCCAGAGGAACTACAAACTCGCTGCCCAGGTGGGTCCACCTGTGTTGGAGGTGTCACTTGAGGAGTGAGAGAGACCCATGATAATCGCACTCAGAATTGAGGGGAGTGGCTCCAAGAGGGTGCTTTGCTCCTTTTGGGGTGAAGGCTGACTGCAGGGAATCATGTGTCAGTTCGGAGGAGCACTTCTTGGCCTCGTGCCAGCCAGACAGGGCTCAGCCAAGGCTCAGTGCTGACCTGGGCTGAGATGATCTCCTAGGAAGTCCCAGGAGATCCCTGAGGGTTCGAATCTACTTGGACACAGGATGATAGGGAACGTTGCGGGGTGGGGAGGTCTAAGCTACAGTGGATGCCAGGATCCCCAAAGACGGCTAAAAGCAGGAGTAGTTTCTGAAGTGTTTCATTTTGGATGGAGGGGGAGGGAGGTGAGATATATTTAGAAGGACAGGACAAAAACATTTGCCCCATTTCCTACCTTCCTGAGTTTGGTTCAATGTCAGCCCATAAGCTACAAAGGGAGAGCACCCCAAATCTCTAGCTAGGTTCCCACCTCTCCATGCTAGTGAGTCACAGAACTCTGGCAGTAAGAGGGGAGGAGAATGTAGGCTTCTCTCCCTGCCCGCCCCCGCCCCACCTTGGTCCACATGCTTCATTCTTGATACCAGCAATGGCCAAGTTTGCAGGAGCGCTGGGTCTACCTCTTTTTACCAGCTGGGTGCCCTTTTGCAATTTCTACCTACAAAATGAGCAGATTGGACTTAGGGGACTATCTTGGGTGCTGTCCAGCATTCACCACCCATGATTCTCCCCGATGTGGCCGTGTCATGTGGGACTCAGTGCGCATGAAGGCAGCCCCTCTTCTTTGGGGATAGGATTTTGCCAAGTGTTTTTTATTCTCCTCCGACCCACCCTTCTTTCTCCTTCCTGTCACTGAGCATTACTTCCATCTTCCCTATCATCTGGCCCAGTCATGGACATGCCCCCGCTTCCAGACTCCCACTCGGAAACGCCTTACAGAGTGGAAAGCAGAATCCAACTCGCTTTTCCTATGCCAACAGTCACGTCGAGGTGTTCACAATTTACAGCTCAAATTACACCTTTGAAGAAGAACCACAAAGGGAGAGCTCATGGGAAACCCAGCAAGCCCCAAGCTTGTTCTGACATCCTACCAAGGGGCCAGTCCCCCTTAGTTCAGGGATGAACTTCAGCCATACAGTTCTACAGAGTTTATAATCCAGGGACACCTGGCCCCAAAGACCGCTTGACCTTCACCTGGGTCATTCCTGCAGGTCTAAGAGCTCTGGGTTGTAATCATTGTGGCTTCTGTACCCCCAGCCAGGGGAGGGTTGGGGATCCATTGGCTTGGCCTGCATTAGGAAGTCTGATTAGCTTTACCAAACAACTCTCTGAATTTCCTCTAATCACTTGGATTCCCCATGTGTTTGGGTGATACAGGAATGCTACGTTCAAAATACCGCCAGATACTATGCCAAGATCTATGCTGCTGAAGCACAGCCTCTGGAAGGCTTCGGGGAAGTGCCAGAGTAAGTGTGTGTCCCATCTCCTGTAGTTCTACCTCCGACGTGTTGGGGACTTGGGGGCAGGGGCTGGAGGGATGACAGGGTGAGGACGAGTAGGACAAGCATTTTGATTGGTCTCGCTGTAAGCTGTGTGGACACCCGTGGCTGTTATCCTGTTCTTCATTGGATCACCAGAGGCTTGCAGAAAGATACTTGTTAAATATCCTTTAAATAGATGTGTGTGTGGATGGATGGATGGGTGAATTCAACAAATGTACCTATCATGTTAAATAGAAAAGAAAGGATATGTACTCTCACGAATATTACATTGTCTGAACAACAAGCATAAATAAGAGAACACGAGAATATTACAAAACAATTAGTCCTATGACAAAAGTAAAATATGATGCCATGTCCAGAAAGTGAACTGGGTGATCGGGATTATGGGACATGATACCCACTTCCTGGAATCCTACTGAGATGAATTAAACTGGTTACTTGTATCCACTCGCAGACTAACTGTTTATTCACCCAAGCGCATTTTGGCACCCCGGTAAGTACACCACTGCGGTGAAGCTAGATTAAGACATTTCCATACCCAAGACCCCTTTCCTTCCTGACCGTGGGAGAATTTGTGAGTGCGTGGCTGGTGAGAGTACATGGAGGGCAAAGTCCCTACAAAGGAGGGGCTGGCGGCTGTTTTAAAGGATGGGGAGACAGGAACATGTTTGTGACTTTTGAGGCAGAGAGAGGAAATCAAGAGTAAGACGATAGTAATCAACAGAAGACAGAACTCCTGACCAGGGATTGGCAAACCTTTCTGTAAAGGGCCAGATACTAACTATTTTTGAGGCAAAGTCAAGGCTATTATGTAGATCCTTATGTAACAAATCCTTACTGGTATATTTTAAAATACAACAATAATTATTGAATATCATTTTTGATATATAGATTTACTAATGAGAAGAATGAAATTCTTTTTGTTTTAAAGTACCATTTTGCTTAATTGGAGCTCAGAGTTAGTGTTTCCTGTGACCAAATTAATTGCAAATGTTCATCTGGAAAACTCATTCTTAGCTTGCGGGCTGAGTGAAAACAGACATTGGACTGGATTTGGCTCGTAGGCAAACTGTTTGCTGACCCCGAGGTCCACACAGCTCCTCCTGCAGGGGGGAGTGGGTGAGAGAGAAGAGCAATGCCAGGCAGGCTGGGGTCTCAGGGTTGAGAAGAAGTGAGGAACCAGCAAAGGAGACAGAGAAGAAGTAGCCAGGGAAGCAGGAGGAAAACCAAGAGGAAGTGAGTTTCTGGAAGCCACGGGAAGCTGTTTCCAAAAGAAGTGAGAGCAACCGAGTCAAGGGACACTGAGAGCAAGTAAGATGAGGGCGAGTAAGAGACCACTAATTAGGCTCAGTGACATGGGGCTCGTGGGGCCACTGACCAGCTCTTCTTCAGTGGGAAAGCCTCTTCGGGTGGGTTCAAGAGAGAATGGGAGGGAGGGATTGGAGACAGTGCGTCTGCAACTGATGTGAGTTCGCGTGGAAGCTTTGAGAGGGGTTGGGCTCCAAGCAGCAGTGGGAGAGATGGTTCAGGCAGGAGCAAAGTGGATTCCTGCAGAGGAGGGTGGGAAGGCGGGGGATAGAGGTGCAGACCTCGGGAGATGGGGGTACATGGAGTAGCAGCTTTAAATGTTCTGTTCTTACTGAGTTCTCACAGTGGAGCAGGAAGCAAGGCCATCAGCTGAGAGTGAGATTGGGGGAGGAGTAGGGGGGCGTTAGAGGCAGGAGCAGCAGGTATGAAATAATCCTCCAGGACGAGGTGACCGTGGGCAGATTAGTGCCAGAAGATGCATTTAAGATCTGGTTATTCTCCGCTTCCAGCTGCCATCACGACTGCACAGCCTCCTCTGCGGTCTCCCTGCTTCTGCCCTTATCTTCACACAGCTGTCCACACACAGTGGCAGAGCGACTCCAGAAACACAGGTGTTTGATCAGGCCACTCCTTTGCCCAACATCCTCCAACTTCTCATCCAATTCAGTACAAAGGGCAGCGTTTTTCACATGGCCAACCGGACCCCCCAAGGTCTGGCTTCACATTCCCTCTGTCCTCACTCATCTAGCACACTCGCGCCTTGCTCACTGCCCTGCAGCCATGCGGGCCCCTCACTGTGTTTGAACACACCAGGGACCTTTTCCATATGTTGTTCCTTCTACCTGGAAGGCTCTTCCCATAAACATGCTCATGCTCCTCCACCCCCACTTCCTGCAGGTCTCCACTCAAATACCCTTCATGAGCAAGGCCCTCGCTGCCCTCTCTAAGTAAAATAGCAGCCCCCCAC
The DNA here is from genome assembly GCA_007922815.1 of Macrotus californicus. NCBI lineage: Eukaryota > Metazoa > Chordata > Mammalia > Chiroptera > Phyllostomidae > Macrotus > Macrotus californicus. Next base: position 356,730 of record VMDR010000053.1, read on the forward strand.
CCCTGGACCTCCTAGCTTCTCTCCACGCCTTTATTTTTTCTCACTGCAGATAGCAATATACATTTACTTGTTTACTGCCTGTCTCGTTCATATAAATGTAAGATCTGTAAGAGCAGAGCCTGTTTTCTTTATTGCTATTTTCCAGCATAGAGTCTGGAAGAGTGTCTGACACCTAGAAGCCACTGAATGAATGTTTGCTGATTCATGGACTGAATGGAAGGGAGAAAGGACCGAAGGAAGGCTGGAAGGTTGGACGTAAGATGGATGGTTAGGTGGATTGCAGTCACATGACCAAGGGGTCATGAGATATGACTATGATGAGACATCCATTTCTACATGAGCAATTCTGGAGGAGTTTCTGGCCAGCTCTAGGGACAAATAAAAAACAGAAACACATCCTTTTATTCATTGAATAATCATTGTGGGGGAGTTAGTCTAAATCTAATGGAACCCAGGGGTTTATTCTACAGCTCCCTGCTACTCCAGGTGAAGGTAGAATGCCCCCCAAAGTCTTTATTCCCATTGGAGAGTGTGACATGTGCCCATGTTCTCTTCCCTTCCAGGATCATTCCTATTTTTCTCATCCATCGGCCTGAGAACAACATCCCATATGCCACAGTGGAAGAGGAGCTGATGGGAGAATTTGTGAAGTATTCCATCAGGGACGGGAAGGAAATCAACTTCTTGAGAAGAGACTCAGAGGCTGGTCAGAAGTGCTGCACCTTCCAGCACTGGGTATACCAGAAAACGGGGGGCTGCCTCCTGGTCACGGACATGCAGGGTGAGGAAAGCAGCCTGCCCTGGGGGACTGTGGGGGGCAAGGGATGGTGGGATAGATGAGGGGGAAGGGTGGTGGGGAGCTGTGCTGGCTGCCTCTGTGCACCTTCACCAGCAGAGGGTGTGATGAATGTTTCACCAGAAACAAGGTGTGACAAAGGAGCTGGCAGTGACCAGCCAGATGGAGTCATAAAGTACATGTTAATAATTCATGGCAATCACAACAGGCAACCAAAGACTGACTCCCTTGTTGTATCTTCAATGGGCACAGGTTCAGAAGTACATATGAGAATCCGCATGTGCCGAATGTTAAATTGAGGTGTAATCTTTCATTCCTAATAGGTGAAAGGGTCCCTCACAGTTACTTCAGGCCCTCTCGGTGAATTTGCAGCATGTGCTCAATCCATACACACATCATCATGAGAACAATGAATATGCTTGTATGTAGTGGGGGTGTCATAATTGGGTTCCCCACAGAAGCAATCCAAGACCAGTCACAGTTTGGGGTCCCCAGGACTGCCATCAGGTTCACTAGTTTGCTGGAAGGACTCACAGAACTCAGAAAAGCTGTCATACTCGTGGTCACGGTTTATTGTAGCCAAGGGACACAGGCTCACATCAGCCAAGGGTAGAGGTGTGTGGGGCAGAGTCCGGGAGAGACCACGCAGGAGGTCCCAGGTGTCCCCTCCTGGCAGTGCCATGGGGACGGTGCTTACTTCTCCAGCCATGATGCGGAGCAACACATACAGACAGCTGCCAGCCAGGGAAGCTCACGTGAGCCTTGGTGTTCAGAGTTTTTAGTGGGGGCATCCGTCACGTAGGCATGACTGGCTGCTCGTGAAATTGACCTCAGTCTCTAGCCTCTCCAGAGGTCAAGCTGACACCACCTGGCCCGAGTCCCCAACAGACAAAGCTACTCTTATCAGGCAGGACATCCCAAGGGTTTAGAAATGACCCTGAGGAGTTGGATGAGGATTGAGCCTTTATTTGGTCCAGATTCTTCCTTTACTGCGCACAGATGTTCAAGTACAAACATTTGGGAGGGGATCCCAGCAAACACCGGGAGGAAAGTGGGGAAGTGCGACAGGGGAAGGGAAGGCAGCCAGTAGGGTACCTTCCAGTGCAGCCAGTTGCCACCGCGGGCATCTGAAGCTCACGCCTCCTGCGGAAGTCTGGGAGCCTGTGCAGCACACATGTCTCAAATCATCGCCCCAGGGGGTGACCCCCTTTAGTTACCAGTGGAAGACGCCACCTGCACGGGGGCAAGCCAAGCTGAGCAGAGCAGCCTCCTGTGTGCAGAGAAAGTTGTCAGGCAAAGAGATGCTGGTGGTGGCACCCGGAGGTGGGGTGAGTGGGCACAGAAATGGTTAGTATGAGGACAATGGGTGGGCACCCAGAGCTCTGCCACAGGATTTCCTATCCACTTTCCTTTCCAAACGATCAAGAAAAATCTGAACTGCAGCAGTATGCCTCCTGAATGTCAGGCATTGCTGGAGACACAGATGCTCAGATCTAGCAATGGCAGGGCGGTGAAGAGCCCGGCTGTCTCTGGGCTCCAGCCACTGTTGCCGCACTTGCTGGCAGTCTGCCTTGGGCAGATGATGGGCTTCTCTGTGTGCCTCATCACTTTTCACACAGGGTTGTGGTGAAGACAGGATGAGGTAGCAAAACATTTGGTGAAGCAAATGTTCCCTGTTTTTAAAAATGTTTATTTTGAAATAACCATAGACACAGGAAGTTGCAAAAATATACAGATATCCCCATGTACCCTTCCTCTAGCTTTGCCCAGGGCTAACATCTCACAGAACTATAGTACATATCAAGATGTGGGGCTTTGCTGTGGCTCAGTGGATTGTGTGTCAGCCTGGGAACCAAGATGTTGCTGGTTCGATACCTGGTCAGGGCACATGGCTCAGTTGTGCGCCAGGTCCCCATTTGGGGGTGTGCAAGAGGCTACTGATAGATGTTTCTCTCCCTCTTTCCCCGCCCCCTTCTCCTTCTCTAAAAATAAATAAACAAAATCTTAAAAAAAAAAAACAAGACAAAACCCAGAGACTCACAATGCCATAACCTGATTAACCAGATTACAGACCTGCCTTGGATTTCACTTTTTGTATGCACTCATTTCCTCCTATTATTTTTGTTTAATCTTCAAAATAACCCTGCAAAGAAGATGTTAGGACCCCCTTTTACAGATGAGAAAGCAGAGGCCCAGAGGCTGCAGTTTAACTGTCTGCAGTCGCTCAGCTGACAAGCAGAGGGTCCAAGGCTCAAGCTCATGATTTGACTCCAAACCCTAAGCTCTTTGCACGGAATCACAAATTCACAAATTGGCAAGAGATTTCCAAGTGTCTCCTTTGGCAAAATCCAGGAGCCTCCTGTGGGGGACTCCTCGAAAGCCAACTGGGAAGTACAACATTGCAGCCTTGCAGATGGGGCTGCCCTGCAAGCTGCAGGCAGTCACCCCACAGGCTCCAAGAGATGTGGCGGCCACACACTCGCCAGTGTGGTTTCAGCGGCCTGCTAGCTATCCTAATTAGACGCTGCTGTGCAATCAGATGCTCCCCATCTTTTCTCCTTCAGAGCTCATTTTGCATTAACTAGAGTTCTCCTACTGAAAAGTAACACCCTGGAGCTTCATGCACAGCTAGTTTTATGTCCAGGCACTAGCAAACAACTCTGGTGGAATATTACCTCTCTCCGTACATGAAGTGTGCGGTTTAATGGGGTGTTTCATGGCAGTGTTTATTTACCCTCTGCAGCTGCTGCTGGGAGACATCTTTTCAGCACCATCGTCATTATGGCACAGGGGAGCACATCCATGCTCTCAACAGCATCCATATTTTATAAATTGACTGAGAGACTAGAATTAGCATTAAATAAACACGCAAACCCAAACTCAGCCATTACCTTCTCAGACTCTTAAAAGTTATCCCCTCCCTGGTTGCCTTTGCTTGTTGATAGGATTGTGGCAGATCCTACGGGTTTGAGGAGTGAAAGCCGGGCCCTATGATTTGCACACTGGGGAGACCCCTCGGGTCCCTAAGAAGCTGTCCCCCAAGAGACCCAAGAACTCAAATGCTGGAGGATGAACTTGTATTGCTGCTTACTTCTTTCTTTCCAACAGAGCCAGCCCATAGGGGCCTATTATCCCCAACACAGTTTAATAGTCACACATTAGAATTTAAATTATTGTCCTATAGAGACCTTTAATAACCTGGGTTGAATTGCTGGCAAATTATTAAATCAAGAGAGAGATGTTTCCTTTTAAAAATCATATTCTATTTTTCTAAACGTTAAGTGATAGCTGGTAACTGTGAGAAGCAAGAAAAAGCAGTTCTCAAGTTCAAGGACCTTTTGCCAAATGACTTTTAAAATTGGACTTCTGTGCAGCTTAGAGCTGTGATTTTTCCACTATAGCTTTCCACAAAATGAGATGTCCAAAGAGGGCTTTTGCAGTTTGGTATTTGGGTTTTTTTTAAGGCACAGTCCTGTGATAAAAGCTATGTGAAGCATTTCTACAAATGTTCTAGTTGTTAGCAGCTTTAAAAGAATGGGATGGATTCTCGGCCACCTATGAAACAGGCTTTTAAAACGCTCACTAGCTCACCCCAAGTGCCGTGCCTAACTAATTCAGCTCACAGGTGCACAGCAGGCAGGCAGGGCTGCTGAACCAGCCTGCTAGCAGCCTGGCCTGTATTTCTGCTGTCGTCCAGGCTCTGAGTCAGAGCCTTAACTTTCTAGAGCTCCTTTCCTGAGCCTCTGTGAGTTTGCCATCAGGTCAAACCTCAGGGCTGGCTTTGGCGGGAGGGTGGTTCCTTCATCCACAGCCCAGGTCACCTGCTGGCCGGGGTCGGGGTGTCCAGCCATGCCAGCCTAGCTCAGATAGAACAATTGTCAGGGCCAGCGAGGAGCAGGCAAGACTCAGGCCTGGTGCCTGGCTAGTCCGGACAGACTGGCGGGGTCGAGCTGTGGGTTCCGTGCCTTGCCATCAAAGGCCCGTCTCAAGGTTGCGATGATGAGATGGAAGCAGAGGTCCACCGGGTTGGAACGTGCGCCATAGCCATCACCCTGGAGAGGTGGGCCTCCCCTGGACTGCAGCGTCTGTCTGAGGCCTGCCTTCCCTGGTCCAGTCCCATGAGGCTGCCAGCCTCCAGAGAAAGGGGCCTCTCCTAATGGAGCGGAGGAGAGGGTGTGTTTACGCAGGAAGGGGCTGCCACGGCCCCACCCTGTGCTTCCTGGCGGCCCCTGTGACACCGCTTCTCTGTCTGCTCTCCCTCCCTGTAGGTGTGGGAATGAAGCTGACTGACGTGGGCATAGCAACGCTGGCTAAAGGGTGAGTAGAAAAAGAAAATCAAGTGCATCTTATCCTTCACCTCTGGGCTCCCAAACACCTTCCGGACTGACACTGTTCCATCCTGTGGGCAAAGCAGACTTCCTGTCCGAACGGTGGGTGACAAATGTTCTTGGGAGGAATGCAGTTCCTTTCTCTCACTTACATAAAACATTTATGGACTCGGTCCTCCCAGGAAGCACATCTATGTCCCAACTTTGAAACAAGCAAGAACTCTGCAAAGGCATTTCAAGATTAATCACTAACAGGAATGCCAGGGGGCAAATGCCAGCATGATTGGGATTTCTTTTAGCTACGAATGTTCCATTTTTCTGCATTTAATATCTTCACTATTAGAAGCATCAGTAAAATACATATATATTTATGTAAGAATATATATATATATATATGTATAAGTTGAGCAGTAAATTCAGTATGCATATTTTTATATATTTTCTCCACTTTTCCCCCAGAGTCCTTTAAGTGGCTCCCAGACATCCATGGTGGTTAGTGAAGCAAATGGCTCTGGCAGGGCTGTGCTTAGTTACCTGGCCTGCTGCTGATGGTTCCATTTCGCTGTGCCTAGACCGACCAGTGTGGTCAGCTTTCTGGCGCATCTGTAGCACACTGTGCCTGCTCGCTGCCTCACATGGCCACGGCCCAGAAGGCAGGCTCCCGTGGCTCCTGGTGAACACAGAGCGCTGGGTTGGGGCCACCGTTGCCTTACCACGGCTGCCGTGCCCCAGCGCTAAGACTGCGTGTCAGGAGGAGGGAGTAGAAGGCAAATGACTTGCAGAAGGGATGGCCTCTGTTTGAAAATGTGGGTGATGTTATTGTTCAGGTTGGGTGAGGCCAACAGATGAGGAGCCAATCGCTGTTGAAAGGACAATTATTACTCACGGTTCCCAAGAGGAGGGGACAAGCCATGCAAGAGTAAGGGTAGGTGGGCCGGCCTCTGTCAGGGGGCAGGAGTCGGGGAAATGTGGGCAAGGCCCCTTACTGTGGTTTCTACAGGAAGAGATGGGTGAGAAGGCTTAAGATTGTCTCGTTTGAACATTTTCAGTGGGCTCTGGTGTGTAGGGGCTGTCCCTAGTTGTCTGGTATCTGTCATGGCGGGGAGAAAGTGGCCCTGCTTGTGAAACCCCAATAGAGGAGGAGGGGGCGGAGGGCTCTGGATTGGTTAGTTTGCATATGAAAGGCATTCTAGGAAGCCAATCAATTACTCTCTCTAGGAATTGGCCAGTCCTGGGGAGGGGCAGCCTCTCCAGGTCCAGCAAGGCCGCAGGTGCCAAAGCATCAGAAGTACAGAAAATAAAGCAGTACAGCTAATGCAGCGTTCTCTCCTGAGTGGTATTGACTTATCTGCGTGAGCGTTCTGGTTATTTCAGCTCATCGGCCTCAGCGGTACTTTAACGAGTAAACTCATTTCCAACCTTAATGAAGGACACAGTAAAATAGAGGGATTTGGGGAAAAAGTGGAGAGAGGATGCTTTTTTTCTTAATCCTCACCGGAGGATATGTTTATTGTTTTTAAAGAGAGAGGATGGCGGGGGTGGAGAGAGAGACATCGATCAGTTGCCTCCTACATGTGCCCTGACTGGGGATCGAACCTGTCACCTGTCAACCTGTGCATGGGATGACACTCCAACTGAGCCACCTGGCCAGGGCCACTCTTTTTAGTAACCTTCAGGTCAATAAGTCTAAGTCAGCTGATTTGGTTTTAGAACTGAGATGCAGTTTGGATAATTTTCTTCTGGAAAACCGCTCAGAATAATAAAATTTTGTGTCGGAACTCTCTCTGTCCCTCGTGCCGACCAGTGTCCTGAAAGTCAGGGAATTCGGTCATGGCCTTGGGCTCGGGAGACAGCCCATGGGGAGTGGGTGTGACACAGTCAGGGGAACAGGGGCTGTAGAGAGAGAGTTGAGATAAAATTCCAGTCTTGCCACTGACTCCGATCCCCCTGCTGGCAGCCCCGCTTCACATGTCACAGGAATTGATCTGGCCCGTGTGATGACGAGGGCGACTGGACATCCTGGTTGTCCAGGACTGTACTGTTGCCTGCGTGCAGTCCTAGCAGCCCCTCTAGTTAGTCCTTTGTCCTGGACAGGTTCCCCCATTTAGGAAAATTACACAGTGCCCTCCTTTATGAAGAGATGTCTCCGGATCCCAGAAGAATTTCCTGAGTAAAGCTTTCCTTGACAGACGCCATGTTCTCTGCAGAATGTTGCGAACCCAGGTGTCATCCAGACCTGGCTCGAGCGCAGGGATCTCGTCTGACTGGTGACTAAGCTGTGACTCTAAGTTCTTGTAGCCACTGATCAGCAGAACGGGGCCCCAGGGGCTGTCTCGAGGGTTCCCCCAGCTAATCTGCATCTAGTCCCCAAAACTCAGTGTGTACTTGATAAATATCAGTTTCCTTTCCCTGCCATACCTCTGCCTGACACCAGAATAGTCAGATTTCATGCCACCATTTAGAACAACTTTCCACCAAAACAGAGCAGAGACTTGCTCAAGAAGTTTCAAAGACTAAGACAAGCTTAAGAGTGTGATTATTTAAGACATCTTTGGAGAGCATCTTAACAGCTTCCGGGAACCCAGATCACATTTTTCTCCTAATTTAAGAAGAAATCCAATGCCTTGGTTTTGTCCTCAGCTTTCATGTGGCTTGTCTGGCCTGGGACAGCTGCCCAAGACCCATTAGGAGGACTGATGGCCCGAGCCTGGAGCAAAATGTTGTCTATAAAGGGTCACTTAGCGCCTTGCCTCCCGAGGGGTGCTCAGGGAGCAGGAGGAGGGAGAGAAGGGCACTCTGTAGAGCCAGAGCGCTTTGAGACGGATATTAGATCATCCTGTTTGTTGTTTCTTTTTAGACTTTTCTCTTTTCTTTAAGCTTTTCCTTTTAAGTCACAATCCCTGCTCCCCTCTCCCTCCCCCCGCCACTGCCCAAAGAAACATTTCTAACTCAGTTAAAAATACTGATAAAAGGGGAACCTCCAGTCGGAGTGCAAAGGGTGGTTGACAGATCCCTTTGGAGGCCCCTGGGAACCCCTCTACTCAGGAGTGAAAACCATCAACCATGTCCAACCTTCTCACTTCCCAAGTGAGGAGCAGGGGGTGCAGGAGAAAGGGGAAGCCTGCTTATAGGCAGACGCTACCTGAAGCAAGGGGCCCCTAGGAAAAGGGCAGCTCCTCAAAGTTCAGAGGCCAGATTCGACAGCAGAAACCCTCCAGTGGGAACCAGCGCTGCAAAGCTCAAACAATGAGGAGAGGCTTGGAAAAGGCTCCGGTTCAGAGGCAGCTTGCAGACGGGCCGAGAGCAGTCCAGGGGAAAGCAATCGCCAGCGAGGGAAGACAAGGTTGGGGGACGATGCAGAGGCTTCCGGAGAGCAGGAGAGAAGGCAGGTGACAAAGCCTTAAGGAAGCTCATGCTCTTTATTCCCAGCAAACGCCCTTCCTGTGCTCAGTGCACCCACGCTGGAAGGGGAGCCGGCACCGTCCTCAGAAGCCAGCAGTACCTGTAGGCAGCGGTACCTGGGGTCTTTTAACCATTGAAACAGGAAGGACACATCCTCTCAGATTTGGGGGCTCACCCTTGTTTTGGCCAGCCGTGGCAGGATCTTCTGCAGGCAGAGGCGCCACTGGGTCATTTAAAGGAAATATCCCCTGTGTCTCAGTCTGGACCATGGCTGCAGACACCACCATAAATGCCACCCGTCTCGTTCTCTTGTGTAGTGAAGCCAGAGAGAGTGGCACTATATTGAGGGTAAATGGTTATTTATAATCTCATAAGATAAAATAGGAAACTGTCATGATTTACTTTGTTTTAATGCAACTCCACCTGGTAGTGTGATCTTGAGAATGAACAGAAGTGTGTCCTCTTTCCCCTGGGAGCCAGCAATGTGAGCGCATCTGAAAACGCAGCCCCTGGGCCTCAGTACCCACTCGTTCGGCAGGGCCGAGTACAAAAACGGCAAGTTGCAAAGTTTCGCAGATAGGATTGTTTCAGCATCTGCCAATCCCTTTTCTAGGCAGGCCCCACAAGACGCTACCCGTGGAACATATTTCTGATTTGAAATTGTGCAGCCATTTAGAGCTCTCTGAAGGGGAGAAGGGAAAAAAAGCCTAGTTCTGTAACTGGGGATTTGAACATTTAACCTAACCAAACCAAAACCAGTGTCAACCAGCGCCTGCAGACCTGAGCACATCCCAGTGGGTCCTGCAAACCCACGCCTCTCCCTAGCCAGCAGCCGAGTTTCTGGGGAGATGGCGAGATTGCAATTTAACCACCAGAGGGCATCAGAGCCAATAGTTCTGCCCTCTATTGTCTGCCCCGCCCACCCCTCACCCCCCAAAGCCTCTTTCCTGTTGCTGATTGAAGCAAAACAAAGACATGTACCCTGAGCAGGTTTCTTCTCGGTTGGTAAGCACTGGACCAGGATAGGGTCTGTGTGAGTAGCCACAAAGGACGCCACTCTGTGTGGCCACCGGCCAGCATCGTGCCTTCCTGCCTTTGGAAGAAAGAGTGAGGAGCTATAAGGCTTGTGGAAACCAAATCCAGGAGAAGCCAGGACAGAATCTCGAAAAACCCGTTCCCCATGGAGGGGCGCACGTGAGGTGATAAGGGCCCAAATAGCAGGGCAAGCGCGCGGTGAGGACAGTGCCTGGAGAAAGCAGGCTCTGCCGGCATCCACGTGCCCAGCTCTAGTCCTGCCAGCCCCGGGAAAGAGGGAAGATTCAAATAAACTCCCCAATTCAGTCAAGTCCTAGTTTTATCTCCCTAGGCAATGACAAGGCCCGTGAGTCTGAAGGAAGAGAGGTCAAAGCAGAAGCCAGGCTGAGACAGGGACCAAACTGAGAAAGGAGAAAGACTTTTAATTCTCTAGATGCTGGATATCAAAACAAAAAAAGTCCAATATTGTGGGAAGTTCAGAAACATGGTCTGGAGACCTCCTGGACCAAGTTGAGGTAGCTCTGAGGATGGGGTTAGTATCCATTCATTTGTTACCTTGACTTTTATTGAGAAGCCTTCCCTGGACAGGTCCTTGGGGCATAAAGTAGTGTCCTGGGAGAGGCCAGTCAGTGCAGGGAAGATATGAGGAGGGGATGCAGGGAGGAGGCTGGAGAACAGAGCTAGTGTGGAGCAGGTCAGGTGGGCTCCCCAGCCACACACCTGAGCCGCGGCTCAAAGGGCACCGGAGCCGAGAAGGGGCCTCCCATACTGTGCCTGCCCACGCTTGGCCTTCTGTGGTGACATCTGTCCCTAGTCCCTGCTGTCTTCCTCTGGCTTTCTGTGAGGACTCCAAAGACAGAAAGAATGTGGAAGAAAAGAAGGAGCCAATTCCTACTGAAAGGCCTGGGCTCCTGGGGTTACTCAAGAGGGCAGAGCCTGCTAGGTTGCGTCCAGACACAGCCTTTGCCATCTCAAAGGGTGGGAACCACTGTGTAAGGACCCACTTGCTACCTGGTATTACACACTCAGCCACCGGGCAGTGCTGAAGAAGCCACAGGCGGATTTTCTGGGTGGTCATGGTGTGAATCAGTGATTTTTCTCTGCAGAGGCTAAGTGTGGCCTGAACATCTTACAAGCCTCAAGGCAGCCTGAGACGGATGGCCCTGCTTGTTTCCAGTGCGCTTAGTCAGAGAGGCTGCCCCTGACCCTGATCTTCCCAGTTTGTCTGAGAAGCTCAGGAATGGAGGTGAGACCAGCAAGGCCTCTGTCCAGAGCGGGGCGGGATGTGATGTCCCATCAGGCCCAGGTGGCCTCGTATCCTGCCGGGGAGATGCAGCCAGGCTGGCGGCCTGGGGTCAGCCTTTCCTGTGGTGTGGTCTTAGGCTGGTCCTTAGGCTGGTCTTACAGGAGAAAGCAGAGGTGTAAAGATGATGGTTGGCAGCACAATTTTATCATCCTGCTAGATTCAACTCCTGTCTTGGGTGAATTTTCCTTCAAAGAGGGGGCTTGGCTTTTAAAAACGGAGTCATTTTTTAAAATAAGAAAATGGAGTGTGAACTCCCAGGGTAGAGGTGATCTCTCGCAGCGGGCAGAGGAGGGAGTGGCCTACAGTTGTAACACACATGTCGTCGGGATGGAGCTGCTCACTGACGCTTTGCCTCCAGAGATGAAACAAACCCTGGAGGCCCTGAATGGCGTAGAACCCAGCTTGGATTTCATAAGGCCAAGTTCACGGTCCTGCTCATCCATTCCAGGCATGTTGACTTTGATGGAGGCCGATTTATGAAGGAGAGAAATTTCTTGAATCATATGAGCTTCAGATTCAGCTCGATGCCAGCATCTCAGACTTCTGTTTGCCTGGTTGGGTTTGGCCCTACTAAGCAGACATGGCCAGAACTCTCTCACTCACTGGGACCAGGTCCATGGTGTGTAACCTGCATGGGCACATGTCCCCACATGCCATAGGACTTTGTTTCATGTATGTTTCTGCTGTTATCATCTTGGAAGTCTAAATAATTTTGAGCAAGGAGCCCACGTGTTCATTTTGCGCTGGGCTTTGCAAATTATGTCGACGGTCCTTTATGCCAGGCACACCCCTGCCCATCCCCTTTACCTGGCAAACCCCTCCTCCTTCAATCCTGGTTTCAACAGCCCTTCCACAGGAGGCCCTCATCAGTTGCACCAGCTATAGAATTGATCATAATAATAATAATATGGCCGATATTAATTGAATGTCACACACCATGTCATGCAGGGATCGGATAGTTTGTATGGATTTTCTCATTCCTCTAAACTGCCCTTCAACCATCTTTCTTGATGGATCTTGTTCATCTGCAGGTGGGTAGGAGTCTTGGGGGCTTGTGCATTCAGGGTAGACACTCACCCACCATGATTGGGGTGTGAAGACAGTCATTTATAGTTTATTAAATGTTCCAATCAAAAGGGACAGCCCCTTAGCTTACTCCCAGGCAAGAGGCCTAGGGTCCCTCCTAGAGCCTGCCAGAGTCAAAGGCCCAGAGTCCTCTGCTCCTGGAGGCAAGACAGGGTGTCGCAGGGGAGAGCTCTGCTGCAGGAGAAAGACTCAGGGGGCTATATCCCAATCTTCTCTCTCCCACCAACTTGCTTGGTTTTCTTAGGCTGGTCCCACAGCCTTGCTGCCTGAATTCATTTGACAGTAAATTGAAGGGTCTAAACTAAATAATTTTGTCCAGCCCTGAGTTCTAGAATTTCTTCTTCAGAACCTCAGGGTGAGAGGGATGGCTTTCAGGTCACCAAGAGACCTTCTAATGTTTATCAAGATGGTCCAGCACTAGTCACTGTGACTAAAAGGAAAAAGACAGTTGTCCCCACCTGTTAGCACCCAGGACCTGCGCACTCAGAGACCGTGACCTCTTTGCCTTTGCTTAGGTCCACAGGGTGGGCCTTTTGTATCAATGGTTGTGTCAGCCATTGGGCCGTTCTTGCCTAAAGTGGGCATGTACTTCCGCACACTCTTAGTTTCTCCTTCCGAAGCTTCTTTGGAAACTGGTGAAGGGTCCTGTCTTCAAAAATTCTGTTTCCTCGCACAGGTACAAAGGGTTCAAGGGCAACTGCTCCATGACCTTCATTGATCAGTTTAAAGCACTGCACCAGTGCAACAAGTATTGTAAGATGCTGGGGCTGAAGTCGCTTCAAAACAGCAACCAGAAACAGAAGAAGCCCGGCGTCACGAAAAGCAAAAGTCAGCCAAACTCCACGACAGGGAAGAAGACGGTGTCTGGGATCCCGGCAGAAAAGAAGACCTAGCCTCCCATGGGAACTAAGAGGCACCGCCTAGCAGCACCCCGTCATGAGGGGGCATGTCCTGCAACACCTGGAGACAGCACGGAGCCTGCAGAGAGGGCTGTGACAGCCCATGATCCCCACTGCTTCTGACGCTGTCACCTGCTGCCTCCGTTGAAGCACTCTGGAGCAGGGTTTGTGACCAGATTAGGGAGAGACTGCATCCATTGCCAGCCTCGAGGACCGCCTGTCCTTGTACACACCTGTAGCATTTTTACCGACCTCTCGTTATGTGTCGATTTGTGTGTTTTGCACGTGGTTGTGTCGTCCAGGACGTGGTGCTGAGCAGGGTCTGTCCACAGCCCAAATCCCCCCCACTCCCATTCCTAACCTCGAGATTTCTAGAAACTTCCAGCTGCGATGTAAAGAGAAGATATGAATTCCTTTATCAGGTCAATTTGTCACACGAGTGTCAAATTGTGGCTGGAAGTGGCTTTTGGAAACATGAGGCCATTTCCCATCATTATTCACATACCCAGTTGTAATGTTCTGTTTCATTAAATTCGTATTTAAACAAAAAATGTGAGATGCACATATGAGCACAGACTCTGGCTCTGTAGAATTAGTGACCAATGTTGCATTCCCCCAGGGTTACTGATTTAGTGATTTGCGGTAAGTTTAGTGGAGCACAAAGTATTTGTACCTGTGGTTTTTTGATGACGTCCAAAGTTTACATTGGGGGTCACCGTGCTGTGCACTCCCTGGGTTTTGACCCACACATATGGCATGTGTCTTCTGTCACAGCATCATACAGAATGGTTCCACTGCCCAAAAACCATTCCCCAGGCTCCTCCTAGTCATCTGTCCCCGCAAAGTCCTGGCAACCACCAATCCTTTTATTGTCCCCATGACTTGGCTTTTTCCAGAATGTCATATAGTTGGATCCCAGAGTATGGAGCCTTTGCAGATTGTTGGCTCTTTCTTAAGATGATTTCAGCTACTCCCTGATCGTATTTCAAAGGATGATTAGGCCTCCTCTGAGCAACGAGATCAATGCTTCTCAAGTTCAAAGTGCCCATAAATCACCTGGATCTTGTGACATTGCAGATTCTGGCCCGGTATGGCCAGGGGCCACACGTAGCGGGGCTGCCGAGACCGTGGGTAGCTGGGGGCTGAAGTGTCGAGGGGAATGACCAGACCTAGGTTCAGATCCCCACCTGCTGGAGGCAGCACCCAGCTGCCTCTCCCTTCTGCTCCGTGAAACCCGCCCAGGGCAGCGCTCACCACAGACAAGAGCAGCCAGCCTCTCACCAGGGGAGGGGCCCGGGCTTCATGGAGGCCTCCGGACTTCTGCTGAAAACACTGTTCTTCTCAGGCACCGGGTGTTTTGGCAAAAGAGAGAGCATAGGTGGGACGTTTTGTTTTGAAAAGGGATTTGAAGGAGGAAACTCTTCAGCAAGTCACATCTATTTTCAGAAAATCTGCCATGTCCAGCCTTTCTTTTGAAGTGACTTCCCTGGCTGCAAAGTACAAAGTGCTCATTTTCCCACGAGGCAGCCTGCAGCCTGCTGTCCCCATGGAGATCCCACAGAGGTGTGTAGCAGTGGAATTCTAGACATAGCAGAAAGGCGCAGGGCACATGTTGATTAGAATTAGTGTAAGCAGGTGGGCAAAAGTAGGTTAACAGTTATGAGTGCATGAAGCAGGGTTTAGTCTTGTATTATTAAGGTTTAATTATCCATAAATAATTATTATGATTATTTTATTATTTATTAACTAGGCAGCACACTCCATACAAACAACTGTAAACCTACTTTTGCCCCACCCTGTGTATGCACATACACATATATAAAGTATAGTTTACTCATATATATGTATACGTGTGTGTGTGTGTGTGTGTGTGTGTGTGTGTGTGTGATCAGAGCCCTTTCAACAGACCAGAGTATTTTCTTTAGTAATAATTTGTAATTATAAAAATCATGACACAAGCAATTAATTTTTTTAAATTCTAGAAAGGTGCAAAATGAAGAGTCAAAATCAGCCTGTAACCGTCTTCCCTCTAGGTGGCTTTGAATTTCGCCTTGGAGAGACCGTTGAAGGGGAAGGAGTCTCTGCTCCGCTCACTGGGTGCCTGGCTCGGATGGAGCTGTTCCTTCCTCCTTTCATGGATGCTTAGATTTTCCCTTAAGTGCCCTTATTGTTTGCCATAATCTGATCTCATCTGTTTAAAAACACTCGGAGCACCAGGGACAGAAGGGGCACTGCAGTGGGATTGGGCCCAGCCGTGGCTCCTGGGGATGGCTCTTGTGGGGTGTGTGGCCATCTGTCCGGCCGCCCAAACCCTGACCTTCTGTTCGGAGATGAATTGCTGTTTGCCTTGCAGTCAATTAACGAGTCTGTGGTGAGCCCTCTTACACCAAAGGTGCTGTGCTGGGGTCTCAGGAACACCCACACCCACTGCCGTTGTTTGAGCTCACTTCCACTTTCTACTGATTTTCCTGTTGGTCTGGTAACTGCGGTGTCGGGGGTCTAGAAACACAAGGAGCGCCCCTCCCAGGCTCTGAGCTAGGACAGCCTGGTGGGTCCAGCTGGGGATTTTGCACCCGACGCCTGCAGGCTGGTCATACACATATGTGCTCCGCTTCCTAAAGGGCTCACAGTGGAGCTCTGGGGTGGGCAAATGACAAAAATGAGCCAACCCGTGATCACAAAGAGCCCATGTTTTCAACAGCGGCGTTTATCACTGATGAGAACGGCAGGGACATGGTGAGCTCTTGCCAGAAGGCATCACGTTCTGGTGAGTCTAATTCTGGACGCCTGGAAGGCGGCTCGTGTTAATATTTCCCGTGACCTCACTGTGCCAGTGCCTCTCCAGCCACGCTCCCGATGAGCCTCTGAACAGCAGAGGGTCGCGAGAGATTCTCGTGGAAAAGAGTGTTCAAAGAAGTAGCAATGACTTCTCATTACAAAGTGCTCTCTTTCCTAAATGTACACATACAGTTCTGAGTGTGTGTGTTGGGCGTATATTGACTGGCTGCAGACAGGAGGAGCCTGTCACGGCCCGGTTCTGGCTGGTGTCCCACGTGTGTGTTCCGCTCGGCTGGACCTCGTGTGCGGAAGTGAACAGCCTGGCATTTCTCCCCCGTTTAGATCTGCAGATGCCACTTAGGCTTAAATAGTTAAAAAAAAATCAAAGGGACACAAAAACCTTATCTGCCTCCTGGCACAGAGGGGGCACGTTCCAGCTGCTCCAGCAGCTCTGAGCCCCTTCGAGAGCTTCCTTGTTTTAAAACGTGTATCGAGGTTGAAAGGCAAGATGGATGCCAGTTTCACCTGTGTGGTCACGTGAGCTGAGGTTTCAACTTTTTTTTTTTTAATCTCACCTGAGGACATGCTTATTGATTTTAGAGAGAGGAGAAGGGAGGGGGAGAGAGGGAGAGAAACACTGATGCAAAACAGAAACATCTATTGGCTGCCTTTTGTACGTGCCCCGGCCAGGGACCAAACCTGCAACCCAGGCATGTGCCCTGACTGGGAATTGAACCTGCGACCCTTCGGTTTACCGATGAGCCTCCAACCAATTGAGCCACACCGGCCACAGCCAAGTTTCAACTTTATGATGCAACAAGCAGATACTTACAGGTTCTAATTTTCCCACTAGATCAAGAATTTTTTAAATTCGGTTTTTCGTGAGAGGCCCAAATAGTCCCAGGTAGAGATCATCACAGGGGCTACCCACCGCCAGGCCCCCACTCCCAAACAAAATCACACTCTTGATCAGGTATTATCAAGATAAGCCAGTCGGTGAGCTTCCATTTCAGGGCCCCCGAAACATTAGAAGCAGTTCTAATGGGATATCTCACCTCCATCTCCCTCTCCCTCCCATCACTTCCACTTTCTCTGCCACGTCTGCGTGGGATGATAAGGTAGTGGCTTCTGCCCAGTGATAACTTGCCACAATTCTCTCCTTAGTGTCTTTTTTTTTTTAAAGATTTTATTTTCTTATTTTTACAGAGAGGGGAAGGGAAGAAGAAAGAGGGAGTAAAACATCAATGTGTGGTAGCCTCTAGCACACCCCATACTGGGGACCTGACCTGGCCTGCAACTCAGGCATGTGCCCTGACTGGGAATCGAACCGGCGATGCTTTGGTTCACAGGCCTGCACTCAATACACTGAGCCACATCAGCCAGGGTCTCTTTCCTTAGTGTCTTATTAGTTTCCTGGGGCTGCCTTTTCCCTGCCTAGCCATGGTATGACCCCCATATCCTAACTGAGCAAACTGTCCCCCAACTGACCACCAATTTCAAATCCTAGCACCACCTTGTAGGTTGCCTTCCTTCCCTCCTAGATTCCCCAGAGCTCACAGCAGCTGCTAACGTACTACATGGGTGACTTACTGTGTTTAGTATTTATCTCCCCCATTGGAAGGTGAGCTCTATGAGGACAGAGACCTTGATCTCATTTATTTACTGATGTGTCCCTAACATGTAGAAGTGCCTGGAACATAGTAGATGCTTAATAAATATCTGTTAAATTGATCCCTGTCCACCCCTATTTATCTGTAAATATCTGTATCTCATTCAAAACAAAGGGGTGAGTTTCAGAAATCATTTTACTCCTCACTAGGGAAAGTAATACAATCAAATATCACCTAAAATGACCTACAAGTTTAAATGAACTATATTTTCCCCCATTGTTGATATTAAGAAAAAAGTAAAATGAGAAGAAATTGTGTCATACAATGGATGTATATAATACATTTTTTTCAGCGTTCAGTTTTCAAGTCATTTCACATTGTTTTATGGGCCCCTCTCTGTTAACGCCCAGCGCCCTCCCCCACCCCCAGTCTAGACTATCAGAGTTTTAATAATCGGGCCACACATCTCTTAAAAACTCTCCCTTTCAAGTATCAGGGGTCTCTCTGGCCAGAAACCGGCCCAGGAAGGCTGACAAACCCACCCACACTGTCTCCATGCTGGCTTTAGATAAGGGTAGCTTTGACCGCTTGCCCTTCCAGCTTCCAGTTCCTCTCGTTTAACACCTTTCTGAGAGGTGCACTTGGGGAAGGACATAAAAGTTGATGGTGGCTCAGCAGAGAGAAGAAAGAAAGGTCCCTCCACAGGGAGAATCTCAAGAACCGAGGCTCGGGAGCAGGCAGAAGAAGACCATGTCTGGACCACAGCGAGCAGACTCACCTGGCAAGGCGGGAGACCTTTCGTCGCAGGAGGAGGGAGGACCAGGCTGGGGCATGGTGGGGGCAGCGCTTTGCTGGTTGGTCAGAGATCCAGGCTTGTTTTTGTGGCTTTAGAAGGTGCTGGAGGCTTGACCATGGACAAAACCTGGAACCTGGGGAGCGTAGTGCTTGCCCGGGAAGGAGGCAGGATGGAGGAGCAGAGGGCATATAAGACACCGCTGGGCCAGCAAGCAGGAGTGGCCACTGGGGAACCAGAAAGACACCATGTCTAAGAAGGGCTCAGGAGCCAGTCATGGGAAGCCAAGAGTGGCCCGAAGATGGAAAGCAGGACCAAAAGCAATACAGAAACCGTACTAGGTCATTCCATTCCAGCATCTAGAAGCTTCCCTCTCCAGGCAGCTTCTCCAGGGCTCTGCCAGGCAGGGGCCAACCCTGCAGCCAGGTCACCCCAGCCATGAAGGATGGCAGGAAGGGCAGCACCTAGCCGAGGCGGGGAAATCCCTGTCTCCATCAGGTGGAGCCACTGTGTGCAGGGAGCCCAGCTTACTGTTCAGAATCAGCCCACCACAGAAAAAGTTGCCCTTGGTAACTGATGCACTTGACACTGCTGAGGCTTCCCTGGAGGTCGTCTGCTTTGTCGTCATTCACATCTGTAGTTACACAGGTCGCTCACGACCTGGTCTCCAAGGCGGATACAGTCTTTACTATTGTTTGCACGTCCGAGTTACAGGAAACCCAAACATCAAACCAAGCACTCACCACACCGGAAGGAGGGCTTCCACGTGATGTGGCCCCACAACGTGAGTCAGTACCTTCCCCTTCCCCCTCCCGGTGCCAGGCTGGAGATAAGGAAGAAACGCCACCTCTGCCCCTTTAAAAGGCAATTAAGTCACATTTCTCTGAAATGTTGGAATAATCCCCTCAATTTTTACCTTTCAATGGGTGTTTTTCTAGAAATTTCTTCTCTTGGCTCTCTATCTTTCAGACCTCTTCTCAGAAGGTGTTGTCGGAGGGACTCCTCCCTAACCTACCTGCCCATTCACTCCTAATCTTGGCTGAAAGTCAGGGAGCTTCAGAGGCGAGGGTGCTTGGCCCACCCCTGCCCCGTGTTCCAAGCTGCTCCGGCAGCCGAGACCCTCCTCTTCTCTCCGCCCTGCTTCACCTTGGACAATGAAAAGCCTTTTGGGGAGAAAGAGTTGCCATAAAAACTACTTTGTTTTGCGCTCTTTTTCCCATTCTTATGACAATGTCACGTCTCTGCTTCCCCACTGCCAAAACAGTTCACATGAGGAAGAGAGAAAAATGTACCCTGCATCCATTCTCTCTCCCAATGTCCTTTTCCCCTTCTTTAGAAACAGGCCCTAACTTCATTCACAGTGGAAAGGTGCCTAGTTACAATACTGCATTTCCTAGGCTCCCTTACAGCTGAGGGTAGTCCTGTGTCACAGTTCTGACCAATGAGATTGAAGCAGAATCTCCAGCTGAG
Organism: Macrotus californicus; assembly: GCA_007922815.1. Classification (NCBI taxonomy): domain Eukaryota; kingdom Metazoa; phylum Chordata; class Mammalia; order Chiroptera; family Phyllostomidae; genus Macrotus; species Macrotus californicus. The sequence continues at coordinate 376,233 of VMDR010000053.1, forward strand.
GCTTCCAGGTGTGTTCTGTAAAAGGGATTGAGCAAGAGAGTAACTCTTTTTTCCCTTCATCCTTCAAGTTTTTCCTTCCTGGAACACAAACTTGAGAGCTGGAGCTCTAGTAGTGACATTGTGACCACGAGGACAGGACAGATGGGCCACCAAGGAGGACCCAAGCAGCTGAAGAAGGATCCAAGTGGGGCTGCAGCCCCAGTCCCTGGCTCTTTACCTCCCAATTTTTTAATTAAAAGAGAGAAAATTAAAGCTTTATTTTGTCTAAATCACTTGATGTATTCTTTTATGTAAATTGTTCCTATTTAAAAATAAAGCTCTCAAAGGCATTCAAAATCGAGCATCTTGTGAATACCTTCATTTTCTGCAGTGGAGCTCACTTTCGGCTGCATATTAAAGTGACTTTCTGTGCTGTTAAAAATGTCAATGCCTGGCCCCCCTCCAAGATTCCTATGTAACTGGCCTGGGGCGCGGCTCAGGCTAGGGATTTTTACAGCTCTCAGGGTGACTCTAATGTGACTCCAACGTGCAGCTGAGGTCGAGTCACAGGCTGATCGATTCTCTCAGCTGCTCTCTCATCACACACTAATGAGCACCGCAGTGGACCAGGCCTGTAGCTGCGTGGTTCATCAGAAGCGCCTGGAGGGCTTGTTAAAACCCCAGGGTGTCTCCACACCCCCAGTTTTTGCTTTAATGGCTCTGTCGTGGGCCAGAGGATTTGCACTTCTAACAAGCCCCTGCGTGGTGATGGTGCTGCTGGTTGGGGGCCATAGCTGTAGCTGGGGTGTGTTTTTCTTTTGCCTCCAGCCTCTTGTGTCCTTTCCTTCACAAAGAAGCCCATGTTAAGCCATTCTGCCGAAACCTGGCAGGGGCTCTTCCCAGAAGAGTTTCTCTGATCCCCAGCATGGCTTGCAGGGGGCGGGGTAGGGGGATGTGGGGGATTGTTGGACAGTGCTCAGCCCAGCACTTCTCACTGCCTACAAGAAAAAACTGCAGAGCAGCCACTGGGGAGCCCACTAGCCACAGAGGAGCCTGGTGATTTGTGGACAAGGTCTCAGACTGTGGCAGAAGGGAGGAACCTTCCAGAGAGGCCAAGGGAGCAACCCAGTGACACCAGTTGGAACACGAGCATCCATCACAACACACTGGAGAGCAGAGGGCAGCCCACAGGAGGGCCTGTAGCTCTCACTAGAGAGCTCGGCGTATGAGCTCCTCGGCCTTCTGAGGGCTGAGTGCCCTCCTGAGGACTGGATGACAGCTCTGGACCCTCCTGTTAGAAAAAAATGCATCGAAGCATGAAAGGCCACTGTGGGTTTCAGGAGCTTGAAGAATAGCCCTGGTTCCACCCCTGGACCCAGGGATAAGGTGTCCATCCTTAGGACAAGAGAAGTGGCAGCATTTCAGGCTGACATCTGGCACAAGATATCCACAGACCCGATGTCAGATGATTAAAGACAAGGTGTTTGGCAGGAAAAGAGGCCAGTGGGTGACAGAGACCGTCAGCTACATAATTGTAACAAGACAGATATCGGCTAAAAGAAAATATTGATTAGCAGTAATATGGTCCAATGAGTGGGGACCCAGCCTGGAGACATACACAGAATTCTTGGCTTTACCAATCGTTTATTCATCCAACAAGTATTTATCGCAAACCCACCATGTGCTCGGGACTGTTCTGTGAGCTGGGGACAGAGCAAGGTGTCAGTGCTCGCGTGCCTGGCCTTGTAGTGTGGACACATGAACTAAACAAACAGATAAGGGATGTCAGGAGGTAAAGATGCTACAACGGAGGCGGGGGGAAGGCTTCAATCCGAAGACAACTTAGACACAAGAATGAGGTGAAGGAGCGAGGCATGCATGCATTTGGGGAAAGGAGTGTGGGTGGATAAAACAGTAAGTGCAGAGGTCCTGAGGCAGGATGGCACCTGACATACTGGAGGAAGTGCAGGGGGTGGGTGTGGCGCAGAGTGAGCAAGGAGGACAGGTGAAATATCAGGTTTATCTGAGAGGGAAGTACGGGATCCTTGAATTTTGTGCTCAGTGGGATGGGAAACCATTGAAGGATCTTGAGCTGAAGGGTGACATGATCTAATTTAAGTTTTAAAAATGAATCAGCTTCCAATGAAGAAAACAGAGGCTTGGCCAATACCCTCATGATAGCAACGATCAGTTACATTCCCTTGCCTTATCAGGTAAATTAGCTACTAATCAGGGGGCAGCAAACTTCTTCTATGAGTGTGCCAGACAGCAAACGTTTCAGGCTCTACGGGCCACGTGTCCTCTGTTGTAACCACTCAGCTCTGCTGTGGGAGCGTGAAAGCAGCCACAGACAATGTGTAAGGAAAGGAGCTTGGCCGTGTTCCAGGGGACCAACCATCCCAGTTTGCCTGGGACCAAGGGGCGTTTCCAGGACCTGAGACTTTCGGCGCCAATCAAACTGGGGTAGTCTGGGCAAATGGGGCCCGTTGGTAAATTCCAATAAAAGTTTCTGTGTGGACACTGAGATTTGAATTTCATACGTATTTCCCATGTCATGAAACAGTATTCGTTTTTTGATTTTTTTCAATAATTAAAAACTATAAAGACCTTGCTTAGTTCATACAAAAGCGGACAGTCTGGGTTCGGCCCACAGGCCGTAGGTTGTCAGCTCCTGGTCTGATCCAAGCATGAAGTGCATGACCATGAACTAGCAGTGCCATTAGGCCTGCCCTCCTCACCTGCTCTTCTTCCATCCTGCTCCCAGGTGTGCCAGCCCCGCCCACTTCTCCAGCCTCATTTCCTGCTTGTACCTTCCTGCCACACCGGTTGGCTTCCAGTTCTTTGGTTCTTCCAAACTCCATCCCCCTTGAGGACTGGACACGTGCTGTGTCCCCTAAGAATTCTTTCCCCACGGTTTCCTTTGGAGAATATGTAGCTCCTACTCAGAGTGAAATTTACATATGGGGTGGGGCAAAAGTAGGTTTACAGTTGTGAGTGCATGAAACACAGAGTTTATTCTTGTGTTGCTAGTTATTAATTATTGTCTTCTTTCCCATACAAACAACTGCAAGCCTACTTCCGCCCCACCCTGTGCTATTCCTGCATTAGACTGTCTTATACAGAGACACCCTCCTGTGTATCCTGCCCCAGGGGCTGCCGGGCAGCCTCTGAGACCTGGAGTGGGAGCCCTGCTCCAGTGGGAACACAGAATTGACCTGAGGCAATCAGTCTTCCGGCTTAGGGCTTCGAACTGAGATACAGGGAGGGAAGAAGTCGCTTGGTAGCACAGGAAGAAACTGAAAAGACAGCCAAAGAAGGCAGGCTAGCAAAGGCCACTAAGTAGCCGGGGCCATGAGATCTCAGATCCCAGAATACAGGGGAAGCAGTAGTGCTAGGTGAGCAGAAACTGTAGGTAAGGAAGGTGATAGTTACAACAGCTGCAAGAGCAGAAAAGGGAGCCAACGACAGAGGCTTGATCTATTTCTGCAGTCCTGGGAGGGACCAAGTCCCCCCAATCTCTGGTGCACCCACAAATCTTGACTATCTACCACTTTCCACAAGGCCTTACCTTATGACGGTTTGGGAGCCCCCTCGTAATTCCTGTCCCTTTACTGCATGTGACCTCTTCTAAATAACGTTCCCCAGCTCAGTGTTTTGCACATGCTAGGTGCTTAACAAATATTGTTGTAAGAATGGATTACTTGAGATAATCTAGGAAAAAAATGCTTCCCGCCATCAAAATTTTCTAACCCACCACCTACACTTGGGGTTGATGATTTGTAGCCACGTCCTCTGGAACACGTTTAGGGGTCCTTTCCATGGTTTATTCAACCCAGTGTATGGCTCTGATAGCTGAGCCAAGGACCTGAGATAACCCGAGCTCGTGTGGAGACCAAGGAGAGACCAGAATGATCTTTATCCTGGGGAGCAGGTTGTTTGTGCCCAGCGAGAGAGACTAAATATGGTCGCTGGCGCATCCCAACAGTAGGAGGTAATCTCTGACTTCTTCGTATCCAGCTGCTACGGGAATCCGAGCAGAAAAGCAAGACAGGATATGCTTCATGGAAGGCAGGCAGCCTTGACAATGAGTAGGGTTTTAATCAGCTCTTGACTGGGCTACCTGTGCCAGACAAGTGCAAAGGAAGGGACTTTGCACTCTGGGTAGAACTTGTCTGGTGCGTTTAATGGGTCAACAGACACCCAGCAGAACAACCTCTTCCCTCCTCTCCCTCTGCCTCTCAAAACTTCAAAAACTTTACCAAAATTAAGCTGAATTCTGCTGTCGGGGAAGCTCTGAATACAATCAGTTTGGAACCCTGAGGTAGCAAACAAACCCAAAAGCCTTTGGAACCAGAGGTTTTGATGTGCAGGGACATAGCCTACCACTTGGGGGCAGTATCACATGTAGAGAGTGAGGGCTGAATTACCAGGATGCTCATTTCAGCCCAAATGGGAGATCGCAGCCCTGGCTTTTCCCTGTTCTTTCTTTTTTTTTTTTAAACAAGTCTCTTGCCCTGCCTGAGTGATTCGGTTAGAGCGTTGTTCCACACAGCAAAAAGGTGCAGGTTCGATTCCTGGTCAGGGAGCATACCTGGGTTGTGGGTTGGATCTCTGGTCAGGGCATGTATGGGAGGCAACCAATAGATGTTTCTCTCTCTCTGTCTCTCTTTGTCCGTGTCTCTTTCTCTTTCTCTCTCTGTCTCCCCCTACACCCCCTTTCTTGCTCTCTAAGATCAATAAAAACATATCCTCAGGTGAGGATTTTTTTAAATGTCTATAAAAAAAGTCTCAGCTGAAAGAGAATTTAAAGGCATTTTACACAGCTCCTCTGAGAAATTAAAATTCTTCACATGTGCATTACGAACACACGCACCTGCCCCAGTCACCGACCAAACTGTGCAACGTGGTGCTTTTATTTAAAAGGGGATCTTTTTCTGTGGATGTCTGGCTGCATTTTTGAGAGGGGAAATCCCCACCAACTAAATCTCAGGCTCAAAGTTCAGTTCCTCTCTAGAGGAAACTGCTGGGAGATGCTTAGGAAACTTGAAACTCTGTCAAGGTGAAAATCTCTATGCTTCCCCTGCCAAGGTCACAACTTTCTCTTTAACTGGGTGGCTGCCTGACGCAGCAGAGTGCTTGTTCCCTGGGGTGCTTGTCTCTTATCCATGCTTTTGTCACAGCTGGGGTCTCCTTCCTTTCAGCCCAAGGTCCCCCATACCTGCTTCAACGAATCTGTGACAAACACAGCCAGGACTCAGTGGTCCGTCCGTGTCCTCACTGGACTGTCAGCACTGCATTCCAGAGAGGGCACCCTTTTTTGAATTCTCCGTGACTAGCATAATGCCTGACACACGTCTGAATGTTGGTTGAGCGAGCGCGTGAATGACTTGTTCACTTTTGCATCCTATGCACAGTGCTCAGATATGCTCAGCACACACAGTTGGTCTGTGTCACATCGATCTTTTTTCAGAGTGTGTATAGTGACCCAGCATTCTCACTTAGGCCCTTTAAAATGTTCAGAAGCTACTTTCAGTTTGGTGACTTGGTGTGTGTTTGATACCTTTCATTTTTGTTAGAAATCTTAGAAGGGAACTTGGATAGCCAAGGGTAGAAAGTGGATGTCCCTCATTCCTTCACCTCCCCACAGGGCGCAGGGCTCTTGCCATGGGAGGGGAAACTGAGGGGCATTCACTGGTGGCCTTGGTGGGGGTTTTCTGAGCCAGGGGAGGGGGCTGCAGTGCAGGAACCAGGCTCATGACCTGGTGGGGGGAGCATTACCCAGCCTTCATCAGGAGAGACAGCCAGCTCACTCCACACCCAGCTACCGTGAGATCTAAAAACTCCTCACACGCACTGAGAGGGCTTGGATCCATCCTGCGACCCCACCGAGGCCCCTCCCTGGATCCTGTCTGCTCATGATGCCAGCAACAGGCAAAGTAAGGGCAGCAGGGTCATCACCTTCCCACACTGACACCCAACACGATGCAGTGTCCTTTATCCTTAACCTGTTGACCATGGAATCATCCAAATACACGTGAGTGATTATTTCTCACTAGTAACCAAACAGATGGTCAAGCCTGACTCAGTGTTTCATCATCTGGAAAGAACCGAAGGACGTAATAAGAGCCTTTGGGTACCCTGTCTTGGGGGCTGTGATGGCATCTAGTTTCGTCAAGTCTTGATGTCTTTATGTGGCAACTGTCTAACTCCTACATTGAGAGCAGCTCAGAGAAGGGACCTGGCCTCCTTCTTCGTGTCCCCAGAGTGCAGTGCAATACGAGGCACACAGTGACTGCGCGACACATCTGTCCAGTGAGGGGCGGACAATGTGGGGAAGAGGGAGCACAAACGTGGACCTGCCCACTGAATTCTAAAAGGGCAAATGAAGGAGCGTCTCTCTGAGAGCTGAAGGAGACAGTTCTCGGGTGACTAAAAGGGAAGAGGACTTTACATGGCATTCAGCTACTCCTTCCACAAGTACTGCTTGACTCTTCTTGGCATCTACTCTAGGCCGGTGACAACTACAGGACACCACAGGGATGAAGTGGCAGAGCCTGGAACCCCGGCTTTGGGGTCCAGCTGAGCCACAGACTAACTGAATGACCCTGGGCACATCATCAACCTTTTTGGGCTTCAATTTCCTCATCAGAACAAGGAGTCTGGTTTCCAGTTCTAACATTCTACTGTCTCCTGATTCAAGGAAATCTACCAAGTGGAAAATACAGGTTTAAGAAGAGTCCAGAAAAATGTAGAGATGAGTCATCTGTGTATGACAGCTGCTATGTGACTTTACAAACCTCCTCTGGGGCTGGCTGGAACATTGGACAGGCCCTAAGTGGCCATTGTCATGTTTGAGGTGTACAGTGTCCTAAGACGAAAGGATTCATAGGACCTCACAGATGTGATTCCCAAAGCAAAGTGAGGTTGTCTCCTGGGGAAGAAAACCTCTCAGTATGGCCGCCTGGTTCTCTGCTGCCTCCCAGCTCCAGTGTGACTTTAACTGCACTTCCAAGTGGACCCTTTCATCTTGCAAACTGCATGGGGAGTCAGGTATGCTTTATGGGAGAGGACCAGCAAGAGTCATCCTAGGGGATAGTGGGAGCCGTGAAAGCTGGGCTGGGAAAGGATGCTGTAATCAGGGATGGAGTGGCAGGATTGTATAGCCATGGCTCTTCAGTGGGGAGTGGACACTTTGTCCTCTGCGTGTGGCCCTTAGAGTTCTACACGAAGAACCAGGCCCCCAACTCGGACGCGGGGCTGACCCAGGCAGGAATCATAGTATTAGGCGCTATGTGAGCCAAGCCATAGAAAAGACGCAGAATGCCCTTCGTTTGCTCCCTGTTTAATTCCATCTGAGCAAAACCTCAGGATGAGTGGGAAGGTGGAGGAGGGGTATGTGAGGCTAGCTTTGCGTTGTCCCTGAGCCTGGGAACTGTTTGGGACCTGAAGGCTCTGGGTTAGTCATTGCCACATCAGCTGGCTGGCTCACTAAGTTGGCCAGTCCATGACTGGATAGTTGATCACCCCTTCCAAACCCCAAACCACCAGTGAGATGTCCTTCCCTTCTTGTCCCTTCCACTTCGTGATTCTGGTGCTTCCCCATGCTTGGTTTTCTCTGCATTGTGAGCACTCACATGGAGAGCCTGTCCTATGTGACTCATCGCTCTCTCCTTCTGAAGGCTGTCCTGTAGAATGTCTTGGCAAGGCAGACAGCAGGGTTGAGGATATTGATCAAACACCAGCATGACTGGCCCAGCGTCACCATGGCCTTGGCTGTGGAGCAGGGAGTTGTGTGGAATAACCAGGCCAAGGAAAGTGACGCGTAGAAGACATGAGAGTCGGGACACCCAGGCTGAGCTCTGGTGGCCTGACCAGAAAATTCCACAACCATTCTCAGCCTCCATTCGCTACCTGGGGAAGGGACCCAAACCTGCCATCTTTGCCCTGTGTTAAATGGGCCAAATGAAATAGTGTGCGTGGGGGTGGTTTGAATAATAGCAGAGCCCTCTAGCAATGCTTATTCAATTAGTGCTTTCTCAAAACAAAAATCCACAGAAAAGGAACACTGGTGAAAAGGATTTCAGAGGAGCTGCTTCTCTGCTTGATGTTGCTGAGGTGGAAGGTGATGGGCAGGCAGGATGGCCCTCCTCTTCTTTGGACGGAAGCTTTTCTGACCTTGGGGTGTTGGCCCTGCACATAGGTGTGTGGACTGCACTCAAGGGGGACTGCCCAGCAAGGGACTTGGAATGATTTTACAAAGTTTTGCTGATGGGCTAGTACATATAAGTGAACAATCAGAATGGCCCCACACCGAATGTGAGCCAGTGAGCGCCATTTCTGGAAATGTCAGACACGTGTAATTTATCCCTCAAGCCGCTCCACACATATTTTTCTGATAAATGAATGGCTGGTGATTGAATGCAGTGTTTCTGGTGGTAGCTCCAATTCTTCCAACTTGATTTAACACGCCCCGGTTCACTTAGCCAAGTCACGAGAGAGGAGCCATAGCCCTGCACAAATAGAACCTACTCCTCACTTTAAATGCCTCTCAGCAAAAGGATGTCTTTCAAACAGGACCACCCAGCTGGTCCAATTGTCCCAGAAGCTGCTTGGGTTTAAAGTGCTCAGAGTTGCTAAGGAAACTCTCACGTAGCTCATTTATACTTTCCTGATGATAACTGACTGAAGGAAGAAGAACCTAGCATACAAATGCAATAATCAGCCTAGTAATTGATTACAGTCAGTGGAAATCAAACAGGTTACTGAATTTCTGAATGGTCAGTGAAGCCATCTGTGAGTTTATCAGAAAGCTGTTTTTTTAGTGATGAAAAGTGCAAGACCTACATACCTTGATATTGCACCTATAAGCTGTGGTTTACAAAACTTAGCTCTAACTTGGTTTTCGTTTTCTGTGTCTAAAATTGCTTAACTGTTCATTTCAACTCAACAAGCTTGGATTGATCAATGACCGTGTGCCTCGCCTTGTGCTGGGTGCTTTGGGAGACACTGCAGTCCTCTTACTGACTCGGGAAAACAAGAATACTCATCATCAGTTTAAGGATTTAACAACAGCACGTGAGAGGCACAGTTCAGATGACATGCTGGGCAGGAGCCCAGAAGGACTGGAATTTATTCAGTAATTACACACGCCTGGGAACACTGCTGTAAGCTGAACCTTCTTGCCCATACCAAACAGATGCCAAGGCATGTATTGAGCGGAAGGATTGCCTAACAGTAGCTATTTAGTGTGATAATGGCGTTTGATAGCTTGGACACAAACACCATTGTCACACTCCACAGCTCTGCTAAGGAACATCTGTAGCTGGGAAGGTGTTAACTTCACCTGCACATTGCACGGTGGCCGATCACCAGGGAGCCTCGCCAGCTGCGCAGAGCGACCTGAATAGAGAAAGAAGGGTCAAGGGCAGGTAGCAGTTCGAACATTGGAAAGAGAGAAAGACTCACAGATGTCGGGCTTATGTGTTCTGGAACAGCCAACCTGAGAAAGGGACCCAGAGGGACCCACTGCCTCATGTTCTGTTACCACCTGGCCAAGACCTCCCATCAACGGGAAGAAATACTTCCTTTGGAAACGGATGAGAAATCTGTTTGCATCAATTTTCTAAAAGGGCTAAGAGAGAAAGAATCTCTAGAGGGAATTGATTTTCGGAAACAAATTCTTAGTGGGTCACCACATTATAATCCATAATAACATGACTGGACCCTCCCCAACTCTCACCTCACCATATATCTCAATCCATCGTCAGTAAATATAGTAATTCTGCAGCCTAAGGAAGTTAAAATTAGTTTGCATGGGGATGCAGCACTTAGATGGTCCGTGGTACCTGTCGGATACAGAGGCATCCAGATTTTACATCTTATTCACCATCACTGTCTTCTACTGTCATAGTGGGTGAGAGGTAAGGGGAAGGAAAGGAGGGAAATGGTGAGAGAAACTACACAATTTTTCATGAATAATACTTATTTTCTAGCCAGCAGGAGCCCCCTGTAAATAAATCTCCCTGGTTTCCTGGGTTTCCTGTTGAACATAGTCTCTAACTGATATATATTATATACTTCTGCCCACAATGGAGAATGAGAAGAATTGAAGCACGTCACCTAATCGTTTATTTTCCCCCAAACACTGGACGAGGAGGGAGTAGAGGCCAGTTTATCTTTACCCCAGGAGAGCCGTGTCATTAACATTTGGCCAGAGCCTGACTGGGCCATCAAATTGGCCGACTCTTAACACTTGAAAGTGAACCTCCTGTGTTTTTTCATAAAAATGACCCCTATTCACAGGCAGACCACGAAATCACCCTCTTCAACCTAGACTGTGCACTATTAGCACACTGTGGAAGTCACCCAGCCGCCACAGATTGGAGCCTTTTCTGTCTTCCTCTCTTTCTTTGTTTTTGTTTTTCAGTTTTACGGCAATATCATTGATACACAACCTTGTATTTGCCTTAGGAGTACCAAGCAACCTTTTTTGACAGTGCTGATTTGCTTATCTTCCTATTAAGTGACTGATTTCCTTCGGTGTCTGTCTGGGCCCCTTGCAGGGTCACTTGTGCGGTCACTTGCAGGGCAGCAGGGAAGTGCCTGCCAGCCCACTGTGAGACCTGCTCCCTTGAGGGGGAACTCTTCCCCAGGCACTTCTGCCAGGACTCACCCCAAATACACACTCTGCCGCTCTCCAGCTGGCCCCAAACGCCCCCAGCCACCCTAGGTCCCCGGGCTGCAGCTGCGGGGACATACTCTCACGGCTCTTCCCTCCTCACTGCTCTGTCGAACATTTTAGTCAGCCAACCTCATCTGCTTTGTCTGAGGGACCTAGCACAGACACCCCCACTTCCTGGCCACTCAAGAGACATCGTGGCCATGACAAGAGGCCCCAGACATCTCTTAGTTCATTTAGGATTTAGGGAAAAAAGGTCCTGGAGGACATGCTGAGAGGGCTGGGTCTGGGGCAAGGGCCCGTTTCACTTACAGCGCCCGAGAGCAGAGCGTGAGCCCCGCCGCTTCTCCAGGTGAGCGTGTGTGCCGCAGCCTTTCAATGTCTGCCCCAGACAGGGAGGGGGGAAGAGTCAGCGGGGAAGGAAAAAAGAGAGGACGTTAATACGTAGCAGGTAAACGTTACCAACTCCTTCCCCAAATAAACCTGTATTTCTTTGGCCTAAGAAATTTATCTCGAGGAAAGAGTCCTTGAATTTGGAGAAAACATTTTTTTTCCCCTACAAATTTGTAGAAAGATTTACTATAAGGTTTTCCAGGGAGGCATTGTTTATATTAGTAAAAACGGCAAACAACCTTAATGTCCAATTATAGAAGGTTAATATATTTATAATACACTCTAGTTATTTAAGATGATCTTGCAGAAAAAATGGTGGTTGACTTGGAAAGAGATTCAAGATATGTTATTGAATGAAGAAGTCGTTTACAAAATAATATACACAGTATGAGCCCTTTTTTGTGAAAAATGCATATATGCCAGGGCCCAAAACATCAAATATTACCGTGGTTGTCTTTCACTGGGAGATTGGGGTTTCACATTTTCCCTCCTTTTGCTTTTCCACGTTGATTAATTTCTACAGATCATGCAGTACTTTTGGACTGAGAAAAACAATAAGAATTTAAACAATTTGTAAGTAGGGTTTGTGTGTATGTGTGTGTATGTTCCTAATAAAATTCCTTCTTGCACAAGGCTCCTCTAACACTGGGAGGCTGGAACTTACCGTCTGTCTACCCTGCTTGTCAATGAGCTCGGAAAGTTGTGCTGTCCTGACAGACGGGCCTCGGGCTAATTTCCCAGCAAATGATTAGTGAACTACCTTATTATGCAGAACGATAATTTTATGGTATGACTGCACCAATCCATAAACACATATTTGTCGTGTGCCTGTTATGTTCTCAGTTCTTGTGCACACGGTTTAAACACGGCTCTAATGGCCATCACCTTTTATTACTTCTTGGATCGTTTCTGCAGGTGCGGTTAAACTCAGCCTGCAAAGCAGTTTAAACGAGCAAGCAGAATGTTACCACTTCTTCCAAATGCCATCCAACAATATGTCACTAACAAAAAAATGAGAAGTGCTGAACGCCAGGGTCTACCTGGACATACATATTTTTAATTCACAAAGTCATCGCTCATTCTGCAGATATAAAAAAAAAATCTTTTGTTCTAGGTCTTTCAAATGTAACAATTTAAATAGTACCAGTTCATAAAACTAGAAAGTTTTTAAGGTGGTTGAGAAATAATTACACCTGTTATTTTCTGTGGAAAAAATTAATGCTTAAGGCAAAGATGTCGGATATTAATCAGGGTGATGGATCCAAATGCCGGCACAATTTTCTGCCGCTTAGAAAAGGCCTTGAGGGATCTGGTTTAGTGGCTCTCCTGATTTCAGCCACATTAAGCTCTCCCCATCTCTCTCTGCACCTTCCTGAGATTTCCTGAGGGCGGGGGCTAGGCATTCCTAAATGGCCATTACAGTGATGTTTCTGTGAGGTGTCCCAGTCTAATCTTCCCTTGTCTTCTAACCTGGACCGAGTGTCTAGACATTTCTGGTGCCTAGAATTCAGAATGCAACTTTCCCATTGAGCCCGTGGGTATGAGAACCAGGCGAGACTGGGTTTGCCCCTCTTTTTATCTCATGGGCTTTTTTTCATTAATGGGGAGAGGGAGTTCATCAAGGGGGAAGCCTTTACAAAGCCTAACCCTCTAGGGAATTCTTCGGTCTTTCGGTATTTTGTGTGCATTACAGCTTCTTGCAAGATGCCTTCGATTCACAAGTACTGGGAATATCACAAAAATCCCTATTCATTTTTAGATCAGATCCAGACATGAGCAGCTTGTCTTTGCCTACATACTGTGTTTTCCAGAGGCTGAGAACCGTTTTGGGCCAAGCCCAGAGGACTGAGAAAAGGCAGCTTTGGGGACTATGAAGTGTTACCTTGCAGAAAAACTTATCAATCAGCACCAAAAAAATAGTTTTCTTAAAAAGCAAAAGATAAATGAAAATATTTTTTCCTGATTCCAAATCCACATTTACCGTCACTCCAGATAGAAATGCTAAAGGCATCAATTTGATTCTTTTAGGCTGTTAGCGTCTAGGTGGAGACAAAGAAAGACACTATCACATGCCTGAGTCTTGTCACTTTGAAGGTACAAGGACATTTTAAAATAAAATGTTCTTGTCAATAGGGAGCAAAGGCACATTTCTTTTCTCATTGCAATTCGCTTAGAAGGGGAATTCTGGGTGCTCCTGACACCTGCATCCATTATCCATGTTTATCGCCAACCAGGGGTTCAGAGGGATTGCTGGGCAAACTCTCAGCTGAGCTGGGGTCTCAACAGACTCTTTGGAAGAGAATTGCTGAGGTTGGGGGATTCCTAGGAACCAGCGGCCTCTCTGTGCTGGTGTCCAGCACTGTCGGTGGACTAATAAGAGGTGGACACCTGAACAGCCCTGAGTCTGGTGTTTTAGCAGCTGAAGAACAAAGCAGAGTGAGCTTTGCCTTGTGCTTGCCCAGAAGCTTGGGGACGGGAGGGATTCCTGGTCATATAAACCTCCTAATTCCAGTTAGTCTTCTGGTGGATCTTGAAGGCCTTAGAGCTGTTGTTAAGCCAGACCATTGTAAAACAGGTAATGGCTTCACAGGCCGCCACTCCAAGAGCAGGAATAAAAGTCCATGCCACTTCTGGGCCCCAACTCCTCCCTAGCCTTAGCCTTTCCCTCCACAGGGTTGAGAAGAACATTTCAAAAAGTCTCAAGATTTTTCAGGCTTTCTGAGAGAAAACAACAGAATAATCAGAGCAGACACATTCAGGTGTGCTGTGTTTACCACTGTGCCTTGCTCAGGTGTTGCGTGGGGTCTTTTTAAACACTGAGGGCACAGCTCACCCCCACCTTTGAAAGGCAATGAGCACCAAAAAGAACAGCATAATTCACACGGGAGGTGGAGGGTTCATGGGAAGAGAGGAACTTACCTTCCAGGCAGCTTGCATCTCGCAGCCAAGGCCCTCCTCTGTCCGGTGGGGCCGTGCCTCCCAGGTGCCCTGTGCTGCCCGGGGTGGCCATGGGCCCGAGCCCTGAACTTCTGCGGGCTTTAGGCCTTGTCTCTCTCCCTTTATGGAATCCAGAGCTTTAAAGTAAACAGCTCTTTCTCTTTCTGATAAGTCACATTAAATTATTGATTAGGAAGGGGGGAGGGCACGACCTTAGCCCACTAAGTCATTGTCACCTTTGGTCAAGCACACTAAGCAAGACCGGAAAGCCCAGCGTCCACCCTCCATGGTGTGGGGGTGCAGCGCGGCCCACAGGTGGAGCAGGGAGGTGCTCCTGGTGAGCACATCATGCCCCCTCAGAAGCCCAGGTGGAAATGTCTTTAACTCTTTCCTTACTGCAGTTTGTTACCTTGTCACCTCCTAGATTTCTAGACCCAGAAAAGTCACCTGGTCGTATAGGCATCGTAAATTAAAACATCCTTGGCTCATCCCACTTAAAGCTCTTGACCAATATTTGGAAGCCAATCTCATTCCCCTCTTGCACTGGTTACTTCTGACGTCACTGCAACCCATTTATTTGTTCGTGCCAACAATGATTAAGCTCCTCCTTATCTGCTAAGCTCTGGTAATACAGTAGTGACAAGACACACGGAGATTACAACTTGGCAGGAAAGAGACACACACACACAAAAGCTGTGACGTAAGCAGCCATTGGCAGCCGCCGTTGGTCCTAGATGGTCTGTTAACTGCTATTATTTTTAGTGTCTCTGATGATTTCTTATCCTCCTCAGGCCACTTTGTCACTTTCTTAAGATTCGAAAGGAAGCAGTTGGTCCCCCTCTCTAGTAATAAACACAGTCTAAGGTGAGGGCTGGTTATCCTGGTCAAAGCTCACGGTGGCCTGAGGAGGTGGGTGGCCTCAACCAGCAGGTATTGGCATTCTGTTCTGCACTTGCTCTTGGTTATACTTCTTTTTAGGTGAAAGCAGAAAGCAAAATATGCTGTGGCTCCTTCTTCTTCTTCCCTAAGAGCTGCTAGCTGATCTCAAGGAATGAGCCCAAAGAGTCGGGCCGCCGTTCGGACCCTATGTGCCTGTCTGTGGGAGAACTCCTCTCTGGCTGCCTCAGGCCTCCCGAAGTCTTCCTGCAAACTGGCTGCTAGCCAAGATCAGCAGCTCCCATGAAGGCTGAGGGATGTGGCCTTCCCCCAACCAGCACGCTCATGTGGTGACAGCCCCAATGTTCATTGAGAAATGGGAAAAACACTCCTGTGGGCCTGTGGAAATGGCCCAGGTCCTGGGCCTTCAGCTTTCTTTAAGAGACAGGGTGTCGCCCTGATTTTCTTGAAGGTCATATTACTGGCACTGCCCCGGGGTAACTTCCTTTGTACTTTTTAAGTTACTTCTTGGTTACTTCAGAATTACTGTTGGTTTTTCTACTTTAAAGTGAAGCAGATTGCCCAGAACCCGCACCCCTCCCCACCATGTAGCTATTTTTTCCAAGGGCAGGACTAGTCCCCCCCACTCCTAGGCCCTGCCATGTGGACATCTGGGTCTCTTTCAGCAGCCTCTCTCAGTTTTGCTAAGACAACTTCCCCTTCTTTTGGAAAACCATTATGAAGACAAATGTTCGGCATTCAGATGACTTCCTTTAAATTCCCAGCCATTGTACTTGCCAGAATTCTGCATGTCACAGAAAGGATCAGTCTCATTCTATTTATAACTCTGCCAACCCCTACCTTAGCTGTCTTTAAAATGATCCTTCCTGCCCGGGCCACATGGCTCAGCTGGTTGGAGCGTCCTTCTGTGCACCGAAGGGGTTGCCCGTCTGATCCCATATCAGGGCACATGTCTAGGTTGTGGGTTTGCTTCCCTGGTTCAAGTGCGTGGCAGGCAACCAGTCGATGTTTCTCTCTCATCGATGTATCTTGCCCTCGCTCTCTTCCCCCTTTCGCTCTCTCTAAAAAAATCCATAGAAACATGTCCTTGGGTGAAGATAAAAAAAAAGAATGTGAAAAAAATAAATAAAATGATCTGTGTTTTATTATTATTTTTTTTATCACAAGGGTTGCATTCTTTTAAGATAAGACTTGAATCCTGCAAGGTTGAAGTTCAGTTTGGAATAGCTCAATCCCTAATGTTTGTACTCAGAGATAGGCCGCAAACTGGACTTTGCAAAGAGAGAAAAACAAAACCAGGTAATTTTCCATGGGTGCAGCTGGAAGCAGGCCCTACCCCCCCGGGGGGCTGTCTGGCTGTGTTTTCTTATCTTCCTGCCTGAACTGGAGACTTTCTGAAATGGAAAAATAAAGTGGTCAGTTCCAATTTATTGGAACTTTTGCCAGGAGGGATCCAGAATTCTGAGAACTGGGAATCCAGGGTCTCGTTTGAGATTCTTTGCCATTCAGATTTTTGCCTTTGGACACAATGCTTTGCATTTCTGAGTTTTTAGGTTCCTCTATGTGCAGCAAAGCTGAGAATGCTTGCTTGTCATTTGTTTTGACATTTTAGATGAGACAGGTCATGAAGTCGTTTTTATGAACAAATAGAGAGAAACAAAGATGCACTCAGAAAAATTACAAAGGTCATGAGCTGTATTGACTAATTGGTTATTCATTGGACTAGTGAAGGAAGAGACCAAAGGAGTCAAATTTAGCCCATGAGGGACAGGGCTGAGCACGGGGGGGGGGGGGACTGGAGGGAGGCTGAACCGCCATGGCTTCAGATGTGCTCTCAAGAGAATCAAAATCACCTTCAAACCAATGTCCTGACCCAGGGTCAAGTGCAAACAGCATGTTGACAGGGAGTCCTGGTTTCATCACTGTAGTCACACACACAAGTCACCTTCTCCCACTAAAGGTCCTGGTTCTTATTGGTGGAACACGGGCTCAAAACACTGGTTGGCATTGGGGGGCAGTGGCCTGAGTGCAGGGACAAGAGGGGCATCATCACATGGATGGGTGGGCTTCCCTCTGCATGGAAGCCAGTGAAGGAAGTCACAGATGCTGTACTTCTCCCCGAAACCCTTCTGCACACACCCCTGAAGAGTGAGAGTATCCTACTTGCATACCATCATCGGAGCTAAAGTAACAGGGGTTCCCTAAGAGCATCTAATGTTTAGCTCATTTTCAAATTTCCCAACTATCTCCAAAATCTTTGAGAGTTGTTTTTCTTTGGTTCTTTAAAAACAAACAAACAAACAAAAAACTATAACTAGTCAATATTAATGCCTTGCATTTTGTTCTTTTCTCATTTTTCAAATGACAAAATTAGTCTGCATGCTTTTCTAGCACTCTGTCAGAATGCCCTGTGTCTGCCATAGTTTTTCCAGAGACTGGCGTCTCCTCAGGACTTCCAAGGAGAGAAGGCCTAGAATTCAGGCCCTTTAAACATTCTGCCTGGCTTCCCACCTCCTTCTGAAGAGGAGCAAAAACTCTCTGAGTAAATCTTTTTAAAATATCAAACAAGAATCTCCAATGAATCCTCATTCATTCATTCAAGAAATATTTGTTGAGCCCTGGCTGGTGTAGCTCAGTGGATTGAGCACCGGCCTGTGAACCAAAGGGTTGCTGGTTGGATTCCCAGTCAGGGCACATACCTGGGTTGTGGGCCAGGTCCCCAGTGGGGGGCGTGCAAGAGACAACCGCACATTGACGTTTCTCTCCTTGTCTTTCTCCTTTCCCTACCCTCTCTCTAAAAATAAATAAATAAATTTTTTTTAAAAAAGAAATATTTGTTGAAGGCCACAATGTCCTCAGCAATATTCTGTACAGCAGGTAAACAATTACAAAAGCCAACCCACCAATCAATCACCCAACCCACCCAGACTGAAATGCCTTCCTTCACAAAGCTGACATCCAGCAGGAGGCAAGCAATAAACAAAATAAATAAGGAAGGCAGAGAAGGTCATAGTGAGGTTGGGACAAAAACTCGTTTACATGGTGTGATAGGCAGCCCCCCACCGAGGCAGGGTTTGAGCAGAAGGAGGTTAAAAGCGAACCAGGAGGCTACTCGGAGGAGGAGAACCATAGTATCAATCCCTCTGTCTCTCTGTGGGTCCGGTGTTAGGCTGAGAAGTTCAAGTGCAAATCCTGCATGTGTCTTCTTATGCAGCGGGGCTTTTTTGCCCATCCCTGAGTCGTCTCTCACAGACCCCACTGGGATGGGGAGTTCTCTAAGGACCCCCTTCTTTAAATGAATTTAATTTACTTGCTTCCTGTCCTGCTGCAGCTGCTTTCTAGGCAGAAAATGGCATCAGCATGAAGTTTGTCCTCTGGTCCAGGAGCACAGGCTCCCAAACCCACGGAGACAGTGGCCAGGCCAGTGCTTTGATCTGTGGTCTCAGTGTCATCCTTGGACCCCTGAGGAGTGTCCTGCAGACAGTGGAGGAAAGGGGGTAGCACTTTGTCTGTTTGGGAGAAATGGGAGAGAGGAGACAGGCCCAAGGAGACCTAGCAGGACAAAGGCAGTGGGATTAGAAAGGAGAGGACAGAGAGCAGCCAGGGGTCTTTGTTCAGAGAACTGAACTCTGAGTAGTGAGTAAGAGCAGGGGATTGTAGCCAGAGACCCTGAAATATGAATCCTGTTTCTGCGCTTTCCTGGCTGGAGGTGCTTGAGCCTACATTTCCTTGTTTGTAAAGTACATGTAATAATAGTACAGTACAGTCTATGAAGTACATATTACCTTCCCAGGCTAAGGTGAAGCTTACATGAGATGATGCATACAAAAGACTTTGTACAGTGGCTGACATATAAGCCCTCAGTAAATGCGGTTATTACTATTATTAGGCAGGTATGACAAAGGGAGAATTGAGAGGTGGGAAACTCAACTAGCTGTTGGGGGAAGGACAAAATAACTCAGCATCCGGGAGCCTACAGGCCTCCCTGGGAAGGGCTCCCACAGTCTCTGGCTGGAATGGTAGATGCCAGTCACTGCAAATCCCTTCCTCGCTTTGCTAGGGAAGAAAGACCCTTGGGTTCAGAGGGCAAATCAGGGCATTGGGCTGAGCCCCAAGGATTCCCCTCTGCCCAAGTCTCATAAATGACCAGGACAAGTTCCAGTTAACAGATAAAGTGCTAGTCACATGGCGGGGCCATGCCTATTTGTACCTGCTCCCCCACAACCATCCCCTCTCCTGTAGTTCAGAGAGCTGTGCTGGCCCTCCAGAGGGACAGTGGAGGAGTCCCGAGAACCATGTGGAGTCTTCTCAGAATCTCCCTGCTTTTGGCTTAACTGTGTGGACCCTGGCCCAGATGGGTCAGAAGTCGGAGAACAGACATGGCAGCTGCTCATCTGAGGTTGGGCTGGGCTCTCCTTCCTAGCTCCGCCCCAGCCTGCCCTGTCCCTGGTTAACCAACTCAGGAACAAATTAGTTGTCTTCAGTTGCTTCACTTGGCCTGTGACAGGCAATCCCAGTTTGTACTGCTGTGGTCTCCCCTCAGAGTCACCTGTGCATTCACCCCATTTGAAGGGGTTCCCCACCCACACAGAGCCACGCTGCAGGCTGTCAGAAGGAACCCAACTACCCCCCAGGAATGTTTCAGCAGCAGGTGCTACACAGGGAAGACCAATGACAACTGGGAAAATCCTTTCCTCCAAAAGCTTTAGGAAAAGCATCCAAATAGACTCTTCTGTTTTAACAGCAGAATTTTAATTAGCCCCCAGTTTATGGTTCTTCAATCCAGGTTGCGCAAAGGGCATTCAAAAGTAATCAATAACCCAGAGTTTGGAACCAGGTGGGGGGGGTTGGCTGCATTTGTGAGTACTGGGAAATCCCGGCCAGGATGGTCAAAAGGAAGATCAACTCTCAGTGTTTTGTTAAAGCTCTAATGTCCCAAGGGGACTGAGGAGAGAGAGGCTCTAGGATGTATCTTTAGGACAGCCTGCGGCAATTTCTAACTCTTTGAAACTGATGCAAATGTATGTAACTCGGGGTCAGGTTTGCATTCTTAAGCAGCACACAAAGCTTAAAATCAAGAACTATTAACATTACATGATTGAAACAATGAAGTCAAACAACAACAGAAAAAAGAAGAAATGAAAAAATATTAGCATCACAGTCACATTTTTTCTGTTTACACATATTCATTTAGTCAAGATTGAGGAATTAAAGAGGAAACTCAGAAAAGGAAAGGATATCAACATGGTGTTTACAGAAAAACAAACACGTGACAACATGGTTAACTTCACTCTCAGTGACGAAATGTGGGTGACATATCGGTTCCCAGTGAGCAGATAAGTGAAAGTTAAAAGCTGGCCAGTACCCAGTATCGACCATGCATTGCCCCTCTCAAGCCCTGTTTCCAGAAGTGCTACTGGCCTACTTTTTTGAGGGCAATCTGACAATATCGATCAAAATTGGAAGTCCGTCCCTCGTAGTCCAATAACTATTTCTGTTACTTGGACTTTACTGTATAGATGTACTCACATAAAGTATAGTAAGATGTGCATATAAAACTATTCATTGTAGCATTGTTTATAACAGCAAAAAATAAAGCAAACTAAATATGTGTATGGCAGACTGGTTAAAAAAAACAACACAGCCAGACAATGAAATATTATGCAGACATTTAAACAGAAAAAAACAAAAGACCAGAAATTGGGGTAAGAATAATGATTAATTCCATGCCTCCTAAGTCCAAAATATATAGGAATTCATTTGGTGTAAATAAAAAGGATGTGAATAAATACTTATGTGCATTTGTGTAGGTATTTGTTTGATGGTAATAGCATACTTTTCTTTTTCATCCTTGAAGGCTACAAAGAGCATAATTGATGGTGGTCCCTTGGGGGGTGACTAGCAGTGGAGAGGAGGGAGTGGGGTCACATGTTGAGGGTTTTACCTTGCTGTCCTGTCATTGCTTGGGGACAGGATCGGAAGTAGAGTTCCAAGGCTGCTGAACCTGGCAACCGATGCAGGAAGACAGGATCTCTCCTTCAAGAACAGGTACAGCGAGACATCAAAGGACAGACAAAGCCAGGCTGGCTTGACGTTGGAGGTCACAGTGAAGCTGCAAGGCCAACAGAAGTCACCTCCAGTTGACAGCAGAGGGCTTTGACACTTGGCAGTCCAGGGGCTAGGGAGGGTTGGAGTTCGGGGAGCCTTAACTTGGCGCTGGAAGGGCAGCAGACAGCTCAGAGTGTTAGTGACACCGGGGTCTGGGTGCTGAGTGCTATGATGAGGGCCCTGGCCTGCTTAGAGGGGTCATGGTTTCCTGGTTCCCTCCAGGAATCCAGGTTTGGCCTGAGCTCTGCAGGAGTGATTGGAATTGAGTAGGCAAAGGGATGGGGCTGGAAAGATACTAGGTAGAGGGAACAGCACATGTGAAGGTCTGAGACAGGGAACAGAAGGGGAGCCCCTGTGGCTGGAACAGATACGGAATGGGGGAAGGTGCATGAAAAGCCACCAGTTAGGCAGGGTGCTCTCCTGCAGGACTCTGGGTTTCTTCTTTATCCCACATGGAAAAGGTCGGAATGCCTGTCACGGGACCTCCAGACTCCATGAGACACCGTCTGCAGCTGCCATTCCCATCTGTGTTCTGGGCCTCCTGCTACTCCCAGGAGTTGGGGGACACATGATGTCCATTAGTGCCATGCGTCAGCGTTAGACTTTGACATTGGCCGGCCACTAGAGGAAGAACTATTGTGTCCTGGGGAAATTCACTGACTTTCTAGATATTGACTACATTGTCATTTCCCCCTTTTCGGCATCATTTTTACTTTCTATTAACATTTAGGGACAGGACCATCTCTTAGCAAAGGTGTGAATTAGGAGAAGCTGAGGCCCCGGACCTTTTCGAGGTTCTCTTCTGCCTTAAGAACTTTGTACCCTGTTCACCTCATACAGGGGAAGAGGTGCCCCAGACAGGCTATAAAGTCCTGAGGACCCATGCAGGTACCAAGCCTTGGAATGTATGTGAATACTATTGTGATTGATGAAATAGAAATTTATTTAAAAAAAAAAAAGAAATGTATTTCAATGTTCTGAATTTAATATAAATTTTAGTCATTATGCATTTTCTTAATAGATCTTAGAAATTTAATCTGTGATTATGTAGAGGGGTGTTAATGGATTTTTTACAAAGGGGTCATTATACTGGAGAACTTCTAGTCTAGGACAGAGGATCTGGCATAGTGGGCTGATGAGTCATTAATTCAATAAATAGTTATTATACGCCTACTCTGTGCAAGGCACCAGTCCAGGGCCTGGAGACGCTCATGAATGAATAGACACAAGTCCTGTCCTCAAAAGGGTACGATCTGGTGGGAGGTGGCTCCCAGTCATGGGGCAGTCAGTGCCTGGAGCACTGGAGAAGAGCTGATTTTAGGTAAAGATAAGTGGTTTTAGGGTCAGAATGTTACTCCTTCCTCACGGACATACATTTTGAAAGAGGTGTCTCTGGAGGGGTAAACGCAAACACAAAGAATTGAATTTCTGTTGGTGAGATTTCAGGAAATGTTTGGGCAGATGGCAGAGAGCCGTTTAAATAGATTGATTTGAAGACAAATGATAGATAACCTTTGCTAAAGTTATGAAATACTACTCACAGTATGCACGTTAAAAACCAATATCATCAATATATTAACCGCTTTTGAAGTCTGATACTGATTTACAGGCTGTGTTTATGTGAAGGACTTTGTTTCCATGTATTTAAAAATGCATATCTGATAATTATTGTATCCTTGATACTATTAGAATGTTAGAATGGTACTTACTGAGTCTGGAAAGATGCTATGATTTGCTGGCTATTTTTAAAAAGATTTTATTTATTTTTTTAGAGAGAAGGGAAGGGAGGGAGAAAGAAAGGGAGAGAAACATTGAGTTGCCTCCTGTACAGCCCCAACCAGGGACCTGGCCTGCAATCCAGGCCTGTGCCAGGAGTCGAACCAGTGACCTTTCAGTTTGCAGGATGACGTCCAACCCACTGAGCCACCCCAGTCAGGGCTGATTTGCTGGCTATTAGCACCAGTTGTTGGAGTTCGGGCCTGACCCACAGCAGAGAAAGTCCAATGATAATTTTTCCAATAATAGAAATGGAAGCCAAAATATAACAAAATGAAGAAGAATCTGAGACCCAGCTAGCCAGCCAGAGGTGGCACGTGGAGATGAGCCATCACCCAGAGATGTTGGAGAAACACGCGGCGTGGGGGCAGCAGGCAGGTTAGCTGTTATTCATGCAAGGAGTTATTGGCCAAAGTGGCTGGAAAGGAAGGGAGGAATGGAGAAAAGGCCAGAAGAGTTGGCACCCCAGGATCATGTCCTTACTTTCTTAGACTATCCATATTTTTAAAAAAATACCGAGATCAGTCCGAAGAGCATCGCGTTGGAAGGTACTCACAACACTCCTGTTGGGGACTCTGCTGCCAAGGCACATGCTCCACAGGGAGTGTGATCGGGCCACCACCAAGCTGGGTGTGTTGGGGAAACGGGAAAAGCTTCCAGACCTCTCCCAGCCCTCCTATGCCTGTACTTACCCGCTGGGTTGGTGTCACAGCAAACTTGAAGGTGAAGTGTTTCAACCATTCATTAGAAGGCAGAAAGATCAATTTCCATGAAATTCGTAGAACCTTCTAATGGGGCCTCCCAGACCAGTGAGATCGGCTCTGGATGATGGAGTCCTCTCACTGGGAAAACTAAGACTGGTGGACATGACCCCTGGAGGCTCGGACTCTGGTGGGGCTTTCTGACTCAGTTGTTCCTTAGCAAGTGTATTTACTTTCCTGCCCTCTGCCTGACTTCTCTCCCCTTCTCCTCCCGTGAACATCGGTCACGTGGGGGCTGTGTGTCCCAGCCTTGGTGTGCAGGGAGGATTTACCACAGAGAAGACTGTGGTGCACCGGGATGAGTGGAGCCCTGCAGGGAAGACAGAGCATATTATCGCCTCCTGTCCCCCAGGAGAGGTCAAAAGCAGAACATAGGGAAGGGCGAGTGGGCTATTCTGGCCCCTGACACCTCACACAGGTATCTACGCCCCTACACATGTGGTGAACTTTGGTAGAAAATTTCCTGATGCTGCACAAGGGTGACAGCCAGCCTTGTCCTCCAAAAGCTAAAGAGGGGCTTGTCATCCACTGATCAGAAACCAGAAGAAATCAGAGACTGTTACTGGAGGCTCCCATCAATCAAATCATCTTTGCTGGGGCTGGTGAAGGGAAGGTGGGCAAAGCCGAAGCTCTCCTCCCTCAGAGGTCACAGTCTTGTCGGAGAAACCAGATCCCTCTCGGCAGAGCGGGAACCAATGATTACTGCCCCGCATGCGCTGTGTGTCGGGCCACCAAGAGGCCACCTCAGCAGGAGGATCAGCACACCTGGGCAACGGCCTCTGAGCATTTGGGATTCAGCCATAAGTTGAACTTGACCTCCCCTCGAAGAAATGCAGAGATAGCTCGGCAACAACCTCAATGCCTTATTGTGGGTTATGGGTGTATCTTTTGGCTCTTCCCTGGCTGGACTGAGGTGGGTGGTGCTAGTCTCAGAGGCTCAAATCCCTTGTGGCAGCCTGATTTCCCCTAGGTGACCACCTGCCCTCATGGGACACCACACCGGGCCTAACCGTCCCATGCTGGTGATCCTCCTTTCTCTTGTCCTGTCGAAATTCAGTAGCTTTACCTAGCACTGGCAAGAGCTCAGGGACAAGCCCTCCCATCTGCGGGTCAGAGGGCAGATCAGAACCAGGCACAGATGCTGCCTATCTGAATTACAGGCACTCCTATCTTTCGACACATGATTCCACTTTTAGGAATCTGTCCTACTGAGGTGTGCAAAATTGCAGTGTTGCTTACATAGCAAAAGATTAGAAGCACACTGAGTATCTGTTGGAAAGGCCCTGGTTGGATAACAAAGTATATTCATAGGGGGAAATATCTGAAGCCATTAAAATAATGCGGAAAACTTTTTTAGCATATCAGGGAGACAGTCTCCAAGATCTATTCTTTCAGAACCCTGAGAACTCTCTCCAGGTTTTACTAAGTGAACCAAGCAGGGCACTCGGCCGCACGTACAACCTATTTCCATTTCAATAAAAGCGGGGAGGAAAGTGCTTTATGTCCTTACCTGTCTGTTAGGACATCTGGGAAACAGCCCACAGTGGTCGCTATGAGAGTCCTAGATGGGTGCCCTGGGCTCTGGGTGGCACAGATCTCCAAGCTAATGTTTCGTGCCCAGGGGATCCTGATAAGGTTCCAACATCTTGGCTGAGGGCATGGCTCTTGAATCCAGGCGATGGACTAATTGGTCATGGTCGCAGCAAGTCTGGTAAGGCTTCTTACACTCACTCCCTGGAGCTGGTGTTACATTAACAGGCTCTATCAACATTGCACTAGTAGAAGGGGCTGCACAACCGTTGTTCAGGGGTAGATTTAGGCGATGCTCGTGGAGGTGAAGGCCACCTGGTAGCATCAGCAAAGTCAGCTGTGATAGTACTTTTATTATGCCCTTCAGGGCCCCTGCATGGAAGGAAGAATCTCACTCGGATAAGAAAAAGATTGAGTTGGTGCCCCTCTGCCTCTGCCTGGCTATGTGACATGACTCAGGCACCCTTCTGACTCAAGTGCCCCCATCTTTTAAGTGGGGCTAGGCATAGCCCCTCCTTCAGTGGCTGCAATGTTCACATGAGACGGCGTACCACCAAGTGATTTATATGTGAGTGTGAGAGCAAAACCCATGCCCCAAGGTGGGGATATGGTCATTCCCCCAGCGCCTCCTCTGTTTTTACGGATATTAAATCACCAGCAGCTTCTACTGCACACTGCCTCTCATCCTCTTGAGAAGCTGGTGACAGGTGACCAGAAATTTATTTTCGTGAAAGTCACATGTGGTTTTCCCTTTGTTGGCACCAGAGCCCCATGCTCTTGGCTCGTACCTATGTTTTGGTGCTGTCCCTCTCCTCAGTATTTTCTTCATTGTTTTTGCTACGTGGATGGGAAGGCACATGTCATGGGAGAGGAGACAGCTTTGATGCGCCCTTGGGCAGCGCTAGTGAATGCAGAGGCTGGGTGGTCCTGCGTGCCTGTGTCAGGAGGGTCGAGGACCTGTGGGGTGTAGGAGCTATGTCTGGGAAGAAGAGAACAGCCCCACCATCCCAGTTCCCCAGGCCTCACGAGGTACCAAGAAGACTCACCTGAGCTTTTCCCGACCTTCAAAGCAAAGGTGAGAGGCATAGGCCCAAGGAGTACCTACAGGGACACTTGGGGGCTTGGACCAAGTCTGGACCCACAGGAGACAAGGCACACAGTGACAGAGGACCTGGGGTGAAACTGGCTGCCACTCCCATGAAAGTCTCATGCACCACCTACTCAGAGACCTCCAGGGTCCCCACATGGCAGTAGAGGTCAGGGACTCCTTGCTGCTGATAAGCTGCCAGCACATGAAAGGACTGGCAGCCTGGCTTCTCTGGTCCCCATATCAGAGGGGGGAGGAAGAGGAGAGATCTCAGACCCAGGCCACGCTGGCCAGGCGGGCTCAGGGCAGGCTCCACTCCATCACCTCTGCTGTCAGAATACATGAATCCTGCTGCTGCTAATAACCAGCGAATGCCTGACTCGGCTCTGAAGCCCACCGAGCGAGCCCTCCTGAGCATCCCTCATGCTTGTGCACATTGGGAAGCCATAAGTCTCCAGCCTCAGTGGCAGGGCCTTCCTGGGAGCCTTTAGGAAATCCTACCTCCCCGCCACATGCGACAACAGGACTCTAACAGACGAGATGTCGTGCGTGGGTATTTTTAGTCTCTTGTAGGCACGTGAGTCATTGGAGTGACAGACTGCATTCAGGGGAGAGCAAGGATCTTTCCAGAACCCTGTTCCTTCGCTCATTTATTTCGTACCTTGGACGCTTGTGAAGCCTCTCTGTGATGTTGCAGGAAGCTGCCTTTTCTGAGAGCACGTCACACATTTCCTGCGGCAGCGACACAGAACTGCGGCTGATCCACAGCGGGCTCCTGACTCAGGTCCCTTTAAGGAGAAAGCAGTTTCCACTGACCTGGTGCTGCCATCCCTGCCCTGTGCATGTTTGAAACTCTGGCCACTTCCCCAGCCCGTTTGTTTCTTTTCCTTTACAGTGGCTTGTGGTGGGAAGTCACTCTCTACGTTAGTGGCCTCAGAGCCCGGAGGCTTTTACTGGGAGGCTGCGCTGGCCTGCTTTTGCACAGGTGACAGGAGACGAAGGGTGACAGTTGCGACAGTGCTCAGACACCTCCATTCTTCACTCTGCAGCCAGGGGACAGGCTCTGTCCGAGGAGCCACACCAGGAAGAACTGGGGCCCAGGACTCCCTGAAAGCCGTGCTTCTGAGCAGGCTTCTCAGCCATCGCTACGTAATGAGATTCATTTGTGGAGATTTTTCAACTGCAGATGGCTGGAGCTCCATCCCTGAGATCCCGGTTTAATTGGCTGGGGCTGAAGGAACACCAGTGCCATTTTCTGAAGGGAGGAGGGAGCAGAGAGGGAGAAGCCATGAGGGTTCTTAGGGGAGCCCCTTGAAGGAAGGGACAGGTCCTTGGCACTGGTTTGTCTCCAGCTTCTGCCTGTCACTTGGCTCATAGAAGATGCTCCCAAAAGGATAAATACAAGGCTGAGGGGATGATCGGGAAGAGGAACTGGAAAGTTCTGAAGAAAATTGCTGTGAGGCCAAATAAGAGGGTGGAAAAATCCAACCGACGGGGGGCTGGGGGAGTGGGCTGAGCTACCCCCGCTGTTTGCTAACTGGGTAATTTGGGCAGGAAATCTCCCCTTTCTGAGCCTTAGTTTCCTCATCTGGAAAGCAAGGGATTTGGAGCAGTAATTTTTCTAATGTTCCCTCTCAGTCTTTAAAATTCTCCTGGTAGATGGTTGCTATGCCTACGCCTGGCATTTGGCCATTTTTCTTGCTCGTATGTGATAACCGTTCTCTCGGAACTGGTGCCAGCTGGAGAGCAGTTGTCCTTCAGCAAGGACGCTAGGACCACCAAAACAGGGTGTTTAGTGATGGTTCCTGCAGCGGGGACAGACACCCAGTGTCAGGGGAGAAGCAGAAGTTTCCACAACATTCTCTCATGTCCAGGATCATTCTGTGGTGGGTAGACGGGGTGGGGAGGGGGTACGTGAGACCTGGTGGGCATTTTCTTTTTGACGGGAGCTGTAGGCGAGCTGACCAAAGCCAGCTACCGAGACTGAAAGTCAGCATTGACCTTTCCCCTGACCCTGTTCCGCCTGGAATTGCCCAACTCTCTCCAAACACTGCGGAACGGCAGTTCGTGTGGAGATGAAGACAAGCTCTCTCTGTTGACTTGATTTCCAAACCCTGCCTTTTGGAATTGACACAGAACAGGGCAAACTGCTGGCCAGGCTTGACCATCCGGTCAGCTGACCCCAACCATGTCCCAGCTTCATCTCCTCAAACAGAGGCTATTGAAAGAGATCTCAGTAACACAGATAAAAAGTAAAGCAACATGTGCTTTGGACCCCAAGGCCAACGGGCTTATCACAAACGGGTCAACTCCCTTCTGTGGCTTCCAGATCCTGGGGGGAGCAGAGATCAGATCTCCCTGTACAGGTCCCTATGGATGGGGGCACCCCCTTAGCACTCCAGGTACCCAAAGCTGCAGGTTTACTGTGGCTGCAGGTGGAGGGGAGCTCTAATTTGGGAGGGAGGCCCTAACCAAACACAAAGGCCACATTTGGGTTCAAAGTACCAATTCTGAAACCAGGTCACCTGGTCTACCTCTTATAAGCTTTGTGACTTCAGATGAGTTTTTAAAATCCTCTCTGTGCCTTGATTTCCCCATCTACAAAGTAGGAATAATAATGCGCCTGCCTCATGCATTAAATTCAGTGCCCTGCATCAGTGGCTCTCAAACTTCAGCATGAATGAGAATCTCCTGCAGAACTTGTTTAAATGGGGCCTTTGGTGTTTCATTTCCTGAGAAGCTTCAGGTGAGGGCCTGGGCTTCCTGGTTTTCATCACGGGTCCCCAGGAAGCAGCAGGACCCTGCTTCCCCTGGGACTGGCCCTAGTTGCCCGTGGGCTGCTGGAATCCTTGCTGACGGCTCGGCTGCTGTGTGCTGGCAGGGTCTCCCTCTTCCTGAACTGTTGGTCTTACGAGTGTCAGCTCCAGTGATGGCTCCTCCAGGAAAAATTCTTTACCCGACTTTCTAACAGATCTGGACCCTGGGCAGGGACACACGCCTTTAGCTGTCATTTCCAAATCCATGTTTTCTAATAGATGTGAAGCAATCTCACTGGGGGCAAAAACCTCATCTGATGGCAAAAACCTAACCCGAACTGACATGTTATTTATAGTCTCTCTTTATTCCCTTGGTGTGAATATTAAGATGCTTCGCTGTAGAGATGTTACTGGGTTTGGATGACAGTGTGCTTCCCAGACTCTACTAGCAGTGTGACACAAGTTTTGGGACATGTGACATAGTACTTTCTAAAATGCAAAAAAACCCCAAAACCCTGCATTCCAAAATACACACACCTGGTCCCAAGAGCTGCGGATGGTGGATCTGCAGCTCACTTTGCTCTGTTATCGGTTTCTCCTCTGCTTTGCCACTAAGTAAGAATCCTCGGGTCAAAGGCCTGGTTTTCATTTGACATCCTCAGCATCTAGCTCAACACTTGGTGCAAATAAAAATCAATTTGTGTTTCTTGAATGAATGAATGCTTTCTTATAGAGGAAAGTGTACCTGTCATTCTTCCCCCACTTTCTTCCCGAGACATTCCCCGACACCCCATGACATCCATGGTAGGGTGTGTAAAATTAATTTCCTATGCACTTTGGTGCCTCCCCCTTGGGACCAGGCCTGCAATTGGCTAGGCTGTCCCCAAACTGGGTGAGAAGGGCCTGTCAAGATTATGCTTCAAACAGCTAGACTCTTCCCCTCTTCATTTGAGTAGGGTTTTGAAAGGGGGGGGGAGGGCATTGGAATGTCTTTAATAAAAGGAATGTCCCAAATTTGGAGGATGGGTTGAAGCCTTCATCCCTGGGATCCTCCTTCCCTTCTCCTTCCCCAAAGGAAAACTCTGCCCATGCAATATCTAAAGGGGAAGGGGGGATGGGAATGCCTGACCCTCCCCTCCCGGGCTTGATGAAGGCAAGGACTCCAGAATGGGAAGCTGGGGCAGACACCCAGACAGCTCCCACCACAGCTGAGCTCTTAGAGCAGGAGGGGACGCCGAGATGCAGAACAGAGTTGTGGGAGATGTGCTCCCAATGTGCACGATTAAGAGCCTGCAGGATCTTGGGATGCATCGTGACAATGAGAGAGAAGAGTCAGTCGCATTATAGGTAACCAGAAACCCGTGATTATTAGATGGCTCAAGTCAAATACTGCACTAATCCAAGTTGCCTACTACAGTGTGCAGAGGCTGCAAACTCAGATGCCTACGTGGACCAGGCAGATGATGGGTGAAGTGGGCCAGATATGAGACAGTAGGCAGTGGAGGGGAGTGTGGCAGACTGGAAGGTCTGTGTCTCATCTCCTGCTGACTGATGCCAGGTCCTCTCAATTTTCAAGAGAAATTGGGAAACTTGACTTTTAGGTGAAATTTTCTTATTAAAAAGTTCTAGGAAGGCCAACTAAAGTTCCCAGGCTATCAAATTATGGCCCACCAATCACCATCTGGCAATTTTTATTTTCAGACATCCTGAGTGCTGCCCCCTTTATAATCTTAGGGAAGTCAACTTGTAGGTTCCTGAAAACTCCCCATCATTCTGAGCTGGGAGCAGCCCAAGGGGAGGTTCACCTCCTCCAAGGACCACCTCCTATTCCAAATGCAAAGGCTTCTTCCCCAGCCCCTGGTCAGCACTTAACAGAGATCGCTGAGCAGCCACCAGCAGTCATGTGCCAGGCGCCTCTTCTTAGACAGCCACGTGTGGCTCAGGTGTCTCAAGGCCTCCAAGGAAATGGCTACCTCGCGAGAACTAAGGTGTTGCTGATACCACGAGGCTTGAAAATTGCCTGAAAGGGTGAGAAGCAGAGCAAACATGGTAGTGTGTTTATTTGCTACTCTTTAGGCAACAAGGAGAGTTTGCAGGCACCAAAACACTCGGGCCAAGGCAGCGAGATTGTTTTCTGTGGTCTCATTGTCTGTTGCTGTCTCCTTGTGCTCTCACCAGAGACCCCACACGACTGCCCTACAGTCAACCGGGCCCTTGGCAGGGTCATGAGAGAGAAGGCGCTCATCTGCCGGGCCAACGTTCGAATATTATTCAGGAGAGAACAGAGGCAGGAGCCAGTGAGGATCCTTGAAACTGAAATCCACAGACAAGCTCCAAGCTCACCTTAAGCCTCAGTTTCCCACCGCATTGCCCACGTGCCTAACCCGTTCCGTTTAATTCAGCAGCATTGAGTATCCCTGGCACAGAGCATCAAGGTGAGGCTATGCTTGCAGGCCGCCTATGGTGATGTATAGGAAGGAACAGTTATACAAATAACCACTACAAGAGGCAGAAAGGGGCAAAGTGATGGAGATTCAGAGGAGGGATGGAATCTCACTTGGTGGGAGGGAACCAGGAAAGGCTTCCTGGGTGAGGTGACATTGGAGAAGGACTCTGATTTGGGGGTAGGTTTGGAAGCGTGGGATGATTATTCCTAGTACAGAGGAAAATGTGAGCCAAGGCAAGACAGAGTGCAAGGGGGAGAGATGGGGGCGGGAGAGTTGATTTGAGTGATGTGGGACTCGGAGGGGAAGTGAGTCGGGACCCTGATCATGAATGGCTGTGAGTGCCCTGCTAAGGAGTTTGGATTGTCATTGGTGGACATCGATAGCCTTTAAGGATTTCTGCAGGGGAATTCGGTACCTCGAGTTGGGCTGCAGTCGGAGCTGTGTGCAAACTGGATTGGGAATTGGACGAGGAAAGGGTGGAATGTACCATCAGGTGGTATTACCATAACTTGGGCAGAAGTTACTGAGGCAGTAACGTGGAAGGGTGGTGGGACTGGAGATGAGAGTACGGATGCCCGGGCTGGTAAGGCTGCTCCTACTGTCTGCACCCCACCCCCTTCTCCCTGAGCCCACACCAGGGAGGTGTTGGCCCCCACAGTTCCCCCAAGATGTCCCCTAGTGAGATCACCAATGACATGCTTGTTGCCAGTTCCTGTGGTCACTTCTCAGTCCTCCTCTTTGTAGACCTGCCAGCAGAATTTGGCCAACGTGGCCTCCCTGCCTTCATCAATAAGCTCTCCTCTCCCAGGCTTGGGGACACCACTGGCTCCTGGTTGTCCTCCCGCCTCTCTGGCTATTCCGCCTTCACTGAATGGTTCGCCTTCCAGCCCTTGGAAATCTCATAGCTCCCAGTTCCACTGACATGCTTATGGCGCTTGAGTTGCTATCTCCAGCCCAGACTTCTCCCTGGACTTCTGTGTTCAAATTTCTACTTGACTTCTTCACTGGGATGTCTAATGGATGACTCAGTGTCAAAGGGCCTTGATTTTGTTTCCCAGTTCTGCTTCTGTCCTTTGTATTTGCTGTTCCTCTGTCCTCAGATGCTATTCCCCAAGTAGCCACTTGCTCGCTCACTTACTTCCTTGAGATCTTCCCCCTGACTCATTCTGTCTAGATTCCCACACTCCCACACCACCCTGCCTCTGTTTGCTTTCTTTCCTTGGCTTCATCAACACTTAATATGACATACATTTTACTCATGTAGATGCTTGTTGTTTGTTCGCCTCCATTAGAATGTCTATTTCCTGATGGAAGGGGGTTTTGTTTGTTCTTAATTGCTATTTTCCCAGCCCCTACAAGTATGTGGTACATGAAAACCATTCACAGTAACTTTGTTGAGTGAAAGAGCAAAGGAGTGACAGATGACTGAATTTTGTCCCTGCTTGGACTGGAGGTGCAAAGCCACATGAAAGGTCAAAGATGAAGCTGCTATGTGAATGCCTGGAAAATACCAGGGTCCAACTCCCAGAAATTTAGAAACCAGGAGGACACGTTTGAGGGTAGTGTGAGTTTAGATTGGGTTGTTTTGAGTCTGAGAGACTTGAGGAACATCCTGTGACCATGTCCAGCAGGATTTTGGATATGAGGGTAGAGGGCTTTGGGGGAAGTTGGGGCAGAGGTAGATTTGGTCATTGCCTATGTGGTGGCGATGGCTTTAAATGATAAGAGGAGGTGGGGTGGAAAGAGAGGGAGGGAGAGAGAGGGAGAGAGAGAATCAAGAACAAATTACTGCGGAACATCTACATTTGGGGAGAGGAACTAGTTAGGGATACTGTGAGAGGGAAGGCATAACCAGGAGGGAGAAATATCATGGAAATTAAAGACAGAGTTTCAAGAAAGAAACGGCCAATGGCATTGAACCCTGCACAGTGAGGGGCAGGATGAAGACAGACACAGTTCTGACATATAAGTGACCACCCAGAGACCCGCTCTCCTGCTGCTCAGATTCCCCAGGGGGGCCGTGAGTGCCAGGCAGGCGGGCAATGGGAAGTCACGGGCATTTTGCAAATAGCGGAGTGATGTGATCAGAGCTTTGCTGGAGGCAGGTGCATGAGAGTGTCAGATGCCGGGGAAGGGAAGACAGGACAGGGTTGCAGTTATGCAGCCCAGGGAGTTCTGGAAGCTAACTTAAGGGCTGGTGGCTTTAACGTTCAACTTGTAGAGCAAGAGGGTGACAGGTTCAAGGTCATGGGGTCCTTGAGGTGCCTGCGCCCCCAAGACAGATATGACCATTGCTCTTTTCATGTCACCAGCAATAGGTATTTCCCAATGCCGTGTCTCCAGCCCCCGCAGCTAATATTTGTCTCATATCGATCCAGTCTCCAGCCTGTTACTTTTTAACTGGAGTTGAGGGTCAAAGGCCCGAGGTTTGTTGAAACACTCATTACACTGGGAAGGGCACGTCCCCCTGATAATCTCACCTGATGAACAAGCGAGGATCTTCTAAGTAAACAGGACTGCAGAGAAGGCATGGGCGGGGGTGTTGAAGTCTAGGGAGTGGGTTTAGGTCTGGAGGGGGCCGGTGACAGGGAGTGAGAAGACCCGTCTAGCAGAAGAGGTCTTAGAATTTCTAAGAAAGCTAAATAACTAGAAATAAAAAAAAAACCCAAAACCCAACCCAAACTTTCTGCCACAAATAATATTAAATGTAATATCTAAAATCCTTTATGAAAGTACAACAGCATGCATCAAACAGTTCCAGGGGAAAGAGAATCCACCCTCAGCCTGTGGTCCTTGTGGCCCTTCTACTCTGTTCGACACCGATGTGATACGTGTGCCTGGCCAGGGAAGGAAATGGAGATGGGAGGCCCTGCTTGTGCAGGTGGACAGCCTGTCCTGCAGCAGAGGCGGGGTGGCCCTGGAGAGGCCCTGGGCTGGGGCCGGCCCTGAGAACAGGCTGTCATTTCACATGGGGTGGAGGGGGTCCCTTATGCACAATGGATTTGTGGCCTGAAGCAGGCCTCTGGCTCTCAAAACCCCTTTCTTCCCCAGTTTGCTGGTCCCTAATGCCATAATCTCCACCTTTATCCCTTTTGACTTGAGTCAAGCTTTGCCTTTGGGGTTTGACAAAAAAAAATACTTCTGGAAGGGGTTGTGTGTTTAGTCTTATCAGTCATTGACATCTTAGTGGCAACTGCATCAGCTCTTTCCACTGAGAGGGGCTTGGTGGAGGGGATGGCGAGTGGGCAGGGGAGTGCGGTGGCTGAATGGTGGCTCTGAGCCAGATGCCCTTCATTCAGATCACTGCTCTGCAGGTGATCAACACCCACAGGATTGTCCAGGCACCTGGGACCCGCTCCTCCAGCTCCAAACCCCAGTGTGCTATTGAGGGGACCCAGCACTGATGAGCCCCACCTGTGCTCGGGGGTGCTGGGGGGAGCCCCAATTCCCAGGAATCACCTCTTCACACCAGTTTTTTGGAGCCCTTACTCTGGCACAAGGGCTTCTCCTGAGTGTTGAGGAAGACAAGGGGAAAGCCAGAGGGATTGGTGGGCTCCTGCCTGCCCAGGCAGAGACCAAATTTCCTGTGGGTGGTTGCCAGGATGTACCCACCCCCTGGGATGATGTGTTCCTCGGGGTCGATGTAAACTCTTTAAATTGTCCTGGTGCTGAGTCTGCACCCAGGTCTTCAGGAGGCCAAGAGGCTGCCTGGGGCCACAGAGCCCTCAGGCAATTGGTCCACTCCCCGCCCCACAACCCCCCCACAGGGCCCACCTGCACCCTGCCCCACCAATTCCTATGTTCTCCTGCGCAATTCAAATCCGACAAATACTTGCCTTGAAGTCTCACAGCCTGTGCTCCCCAGGAATGCACACTTTTGAGAAGTGTTCTCTTGCGGCTGAGGGAGCACCAAAGGGACCAGCAAGTGGCTTCTGCACTCTCAGGTCCTGGGGCCCCTTTGAATGTGGTCCTCAGAGCCAACCACAGGAACTACAATTCTTGGAGACCCCCACTCACCACTTTTATGAGGGGCTTTACAGTTTCCAAAGTGCCTACATTACCCTTGGATTCCAGAGAAGGTCAAGAGCTGGTTAACCTAACAACTGTGTACTGAGGTGTGTGACCATTCATTCCTCTGTTTCACTTGTGTGTTTGTCTCTAAGGAAGAACATATAAAAGTCCAGAGCAGCTCTGTCTGCCGGAAAAGCCTGCGTGTTCGTGAGGCTGGGCGTGGCAGCAGCGAGCTCGGGTTCTGGCTGCTGACGCCTTTCTGGGGAGGTGCCATCACTGCTACCCGAAAAAGACACGTCCCCAGAGACCCAGGACTACAATATGTCCTGCTAGGATGTTACCTCCTGGCAGTCCCGGAGGGGAGGGGTCAAGGCCGTCACAAGGAAGCTTAGTACCAAAGGAAAAAGAAAAGTGAGGAGCTGGTGAGCTTTACCAGAGACTGGGCAGGAGATCTGGGCTCTGATAGCCTTTTCCTTCTGAGACCCACTTTGGGCTTCATGACAGTCTCACTAACACCCCCAAATTGAGCATTTGTCAGATGAAGGTTAGGAATAGGCCTCTGCAGGGAACGATTCGTATAGATCATGAAGTGTTAGAGGAAGCCATCAGCTCTGAAGCGTGATAAAAAGAC
The DNA here is from genome assembly GCA_007922815.1 of Macrotus californicus. Classification (NCBI taxonomy): domain Eukaryota; kingdom Metazoa; phylum Chordata; class Mammalia; order Chiroptera; family Phyllostomidae; genus Macrotus; species Macrotus californicus. The sequence continues at coordinate 412,224 of VMDR010000053.1, forward strand.
AGGTGGATAGGATGAGGTGTGTATCTCATTAACCCTTTCGGTACGGGTGCCGGATATATCTGGCGCCCCTCTGATGACCTGTGTGGACGAGCGCCGGATATATCCGGCATCCACCTGTATATAATTTTTATAAATTTTACTTATATAATTGATAGAATTTTATATAACTATCTCTTAATATTAAAGTTACAAACAACACTTGGAAAAAAGCATTGTTTTATTAAGCATAGATCTTATATAAGGTTAGGAAAGTCTTCACACAAAGGAGGACTGACCATGTGCTATGTGCGCATCTTGGGCGCGGCACCTCGTACAGCGGGAGTGTCGCGGTGGAAAGAGTGCTCGTACCGAAAGGGTTAAGCCAAAGCCCTGTGCTCTGTGCAGGCTGTCGTGACGTTTTTGAAGGTGGGGAACTAAGGAAATGAATGGGCTGTGAATCCACAGGCATCGAACCCCCCGGAACCCGGCGACGCAGTCACGAAGCAGCTCGGAATCAGACAAGCCAGCACACTCGGTGCAGAAATGTGCCAGCTCCCAGTACTCTTTATTAAATACTTGACAGGTTGCATCACTTCTTCACAACGACTTCGTTTTTCACACGACTCTTGCTGTCAGGGAAACAAACTACAATTTCTCCTTTGATCTCTCAAGAAAAAAGAAAAGCCACGAGGATTTTGTTCTTCAACGAAACTTTTCCTGTGTGTATCAAATTCCACCCTATTTTAAAGTCCCTCTGTTTGAGAAAATGAGCATTGTCCACAGGTGATCTTTAAAAAAACTCGAAGTAGTTTGGTTTTTAATCACTGTGTCAAATAGTACTTGGCTTTGTATGAGGAGGTGGGTCTGTAAGAAAAAGTTGTGAAACATTGAGAATTCATTTGGAATGCTTGAAACTCTTTTTGCCTTAAAGTCACTGTGTTTTTTCGTGTTTCAGTTGATGAACGATCCTGAATTAAGAAATGACAGCATATTAACACCATCTTCCGGGGGTTCTCTCAGGCTCCAAGGGTCAGAATTCTCAGGGTACAGCTTGGAGAACACTGCAGAAGGGACTAAGCTCTCACTCCCTTTCGAAACCAGATTGCTCAAGAAAGGTGTAAAAATGCTATACAAATATACACATATATATTTGGACAGCACATGTACGTAGAGATGTATATATATTTTTTTACATACATAGTAGTAGAGAAAGAACAAGGTTACGCTAGTTTTTACACAAAGGAACCCACGACAGTTTGGGTGAGTTCAGTCTCAGTAGGAGCTGCCAACTGGCTTCTACAGGAACACAGGTATCTGCAGACACAGGGCTATGGTCACGGGAAAGGCTTTCGATGCATCAGTACGAGGCTGAGAGCGCGGTTCACAGAGGGCTGTGGCCAACGTCATTAGATTCCTATCGTTACTCCTTGCGCGCAGACTGACCAACGAAAACACACGCGTTTTAAACATGCATTGCGTCGGGATAGAAGTCTAACGAGAAAGAGGTTTTCCTGCAAATGACCACACAAATAGGAAGCTCTCCTTTTCTATAAAACATGACACAAGCTCACATCCTAATGCTACAGCATTTTCTCTGACACACTGGAAACACTCTGGGGTGTGTGTGTGTGTGCGCGTATATGCAAGTGTATGTACACACTTCATTAAGGCTTAGATAAATTAAAAAAAGTGGTCCAAAGTATATCACATTTCCTCCCCAGTTTTAAAATCTAAAGTACAAAGTGGAGTTTATAAGGATTTTTAAAAACACATCTTAGACCTGAAATTGGCAGTTTTGACTTATCAGGAAGTACCCCAAAGCCTGAATGAGACAGAGGTAGTGATCTCCTGGGGGGTCAGGAAGGGAGCAGACCAGGCAGTTACCCTGCACAGCAGCACCCCCTACTGGCAAGGCAGAAAATGACACCGGACAGCATGTCCCCTTCTCTCCCTTATCAGTACAGGGGTGCGGACTCGGGGCGAGGAAGAAAGGGGCAAAGCAAGCACAGCTAGCACAGTGGGTAGGAGATCCAGAACTGATTGCTGCAGACTCTTTTCATAGATTTTAAAATTTCAGAGGTGAGAGACAAAAGTTAGGAAAATACCAGTCAAGTGTTCTTCAATTGGGAACTGTTAGAACAATTAGTAATTTGTTGTACATGCACTTGGCTTCCAAGGGAGCCACTTTGGATCTGGCACGACCAAACAGCAATGGTACATGTCTATTTTAACAATGTAAGCAGTACAAAGTGTTTCCAATGTTTCGCAAACCCTTTCTCAGAATCTGTCCCTGTTTCCTCACGTGGGAGGAGTAACCCAGGTCAGGTCGCTGTCTAGCACTGGCCCCCTGACCTTAGGCTGTACCTCATGTCAGCTGCCAAAGCGCCCTGGACACAGCAATCAAAGAAGCATCTTACATTCTTGTGATTTGGTAGAGGCCTGGTTCCAGAAAGGTAAATACCGGGACATGTTTTGGGAGAAAGAGCTAAGGGCACTGAAGCTGAATGTAACTTTCCAACAGACAGGTACCCCCGTTTCCTCTTCCCAAGGCAGCAGGTGGGACAGCAGTGCACCATCTCAAGCTGGTCCCCCACCCCGGGCAGACTTTCCACGTCACTCTGCAGGCCAACAACAGGCAGGAAGAGAAACATCCAGGGCTAACAGACGGTGGGGATGGTCAAAGACTTTGAACGTGCAGGATGTAAACTCCTCAACTTACTTCCTCACGGCATGCCAAACTGGCCCATAACAAGACCTTCTTCTAGGAACTAAGAAAACCAAAACCAAGCCTGGATTAAAGTAATTTCTAGGAAAACAGAGGCTATGGAGACCCTGGACTTCAGAGTGGCATCACTGCTAAGGACAACTAGAGTGGGCGGCGCTGACTTTGACACCAGGCCTGCTGACCAGCACAGGTGGAGAGCCAAGGAAAGACCCAGCATTCCACTGTTCGATGACACATTTTCTTTGCTGCCATCTGTCATGTCTTGAAATGATGGAGAATGGGCATCAAGATTTAGAGAAAACAAGATCTGTGACTATTTTCAACAATGAACGAAACACTGAGAATCGCTGAGAACGAGGGACCCTCATTCATATTAAAAGCAAACCAAAGTGAATCCCAAACCCAGCACTATGTAGCTGTTCCTGAAATCAGACATTAAGGAGCAGGTGGACCGAGCTGTTGTTCACAATCACTGCCTTTCAAGTGTTCCTGGGGGTGATATGTTGGTAATTCTGCTCCTGGTGTAGAAATGATCTTAGAATGATTTTTCTTTCATATTTTCAATACTTTTGTCTAATTTGCATTTACCAAGTATTCTGATTTAGAATACACAGTTTAAAAACGACAGAAGAGCTCCCGTTCTCAGACCAGAATCACTGGATTTCTCCCCCTACAGTCTCACGTGATCCATCTCAGAACCCATGCCGCGGGCTGCTCACCCAGGCTCCGGTCCGGCTTTACAAAGAAGCTAACTCTGGACTAGGAGGGGCTGGAGGGTATTTTGTGGGTTGTTTTTTTGCCACTGAGACATTTGTTATAGTGACTGAAGGAGAAAAAACATTCCCACCAACAGATAAAAATGATGAGTGACACTTTGTTTCTAGTTTCTCAGCATCTATTTTCTGATCACTATTTGATATTTTAAAATCGATATGAAAAGGGGGCCCGTCCTCAGCTCTGCAGAAAGCCACCTTGCCCTAGACACTGCTGACCTCGGACACCACGTTTACAGCCACAGACACTCACAGCTTCTCACCAGCCACCAAAACGGAACTGCTTCCACCAGAAGGTCCTTCTGACATAACACATGGAGGCCCTAAAATCACCATTTTTTGTCTTATTCACAACCAGCAAGAGACCAAATCTATAGTGCCCCCCGACTGCCACGACAGGGTCTGGGACAATATGGGGTAAGAAGCACAGCAGGGTGAACCCCCACACTGCCTCAGGCAATCTCTCAAAACACAGAATTCTGCAAAAAAGGAAGCTGTGAGGCCGAACCCCACCCCCTACCCCTGCCCCGCGGAGTGGCCTGAACGCAGAGGGTCACGTCAAGTCTCCCCGCTCACTTTTCTCTAGCACAGAGCAGACACGATCAGGCAGCACACGGTGCGGAAGGGAGCAGGCAGCTTGTCACAGGGAACAAAGCAGACAGATCAAGTGCGTTTGGAACTCATCTCTGAGCAGAAATCACAAAACGATCAGCGAGGACAGGTCCGTCGGCTCAGCTTTCAGCCAGGCTTTATACACCAGCGGTGGACAGATGTTGCTCTGGACAGATGTGTGCAGGGAGAGAAATAATCATCACATCGAATGTCCAGGATAAGAAACAGGACATAAACCGAGCCAGGTGTGACCTCCAGTACATAAAGTGCCTCAGGAACTGGTGCAGTTAGAACATACATCGGTTACTTAGCTACCATTAGCGAACGCGTACAAACGGGAGACTAAACAGATCTGGTTTCCACAGTTTCAAATCAAGCAGTGCCGAGTTTCATTCAAATAAAGGTCTCTACTGCAAACAGCAAAGAGGAAAATATAATAAATGAAGGGCTGTACAGAGTTGGGAAGGGTTAAGAAATGTCTCCGATGGGAAATGATCATTCAATCCTGCCTCACATGTGCTAGAGCACACGTAAGCACTCCTAAGGAATAACGAGGTGATTCCTTCAAGTCAACGTGAAATTGCCATGCTATGGTACAATTCTCCCAGCCTGCAATCATTATGCTAAATTTGTACAAAAAAACCCCACCCTAACATCCAGTTTGTTTTCGTTCTGAGTACGGAAAAAAATGACCATTATGCTTAATGTTATATTGTAAATGCTCTCAAAGTGCTTGTCTGTAAGAAGGTTTCTGGACAAAAATCAGTCTTCCAAGTCTAATAAAGTTGAGGGGTAGGGGTGACAAAGTCCTTCAAAAATAAAAATGTCACGGACATTAAACCTGGTATGAAATTCAAATACAAAAAAAAAAAAAAAAAAGCTCACTTTTCCAAGTACAGGAGACATCTTTAATTGCAGTGAAATGAAATCGGAAAATCGGCCTAAATCATTTTCAAAAAGTAAACATGAGTTGTAATACTATACCTGCCGAGTGATTGATTCCGTTCATGGTCATTATAAAGTATGTAAAATGTTTATTAAGGGCTCTGCCTACAGAGGCACAACATAAATAGAGTTAAGTCCTCCTGAAATGTAATTAGTGTACACGTCAACCAGTTGATAATTTGCGATGGAAAATGCAGAAACGGGACCTGGGACTGGGTTCCCACGTCTGAACTTGGGCAAGTCACGGGCGAAGGCTCTGCTCCAGGAGCCACGCTGCGCAACGCCGTGTCCCATCGTCTCTGCAAAGTCTGGGGCGGGAGATGCAAAAGTGCACGCAGGACTTGCTCGACGAACCGCCACCTGAGGCGGGGGCCGCTTAATCCACCCCCTCAAATCCTTGAGCGTTTTCCACAGCCATGAGAAGCTTCTCTCGTAAATCTTCGAAGGTTTCATATGGAGGTAAGTCAAGGCGATTAAAGCTGCAATGGCAACAAAGGTGTGGGTAAGAAGCCGGGCTCATGGCCTGTTAGTTAGAACAGCGTTTCCGAGACGTGGCGAAGGGGGTATTTGGTGGTGGAGTAAGAGCATGGAAATGTCTTAACTAAATTCTGATGATCAAAATATAAATTTTTGGTGATCAAACGGTCCACACCAAGTAGGCTATCTAACAACCTACAGAAGAGAGAAAAGAATTTTCTCATGGGCCATGAAACCTCTCTACTCCAGCTGGTGGTGGACACTGCTGGGGAGGGAGACACCAAAGGCAAGGCACTAACTCACACCCCAACATTTCCAGACCCTGGAAACACAAAGAACTCACGCGCTAGGAGTTCTGGGTGAATGGAGGCTGGGTCATTTCCTAATGCTCTCCCTCAACCTGCATCACGCCCTGAGCCAAGTGCTTTCCCACTTAGTCACTCACGTGGTTTCCATCACAGGCCTCTGGGGCGGGTCGCACTTTCTCTGCTCTGCAGATGCGGGTCCTGAAGCACAGAGGTCAAGTCTCTGTGCCCTCGCCCTCGCCTGCACGGTAGACTCAAGGCTAGAAGCGGGCTGTCTGCGGCTCCAGAACCAACGCTTAGCTCCCTGCACCAACTAAAGTCAGGCAAGTGATAGACACGTGGCACGGAGAGCTGCATCATTCAAAAGCCCCCAGAGACCCACAGGCTTCGTCTGGGGTGTTCCAGATGGCCCCGGGGGTAAGTGAGGCTTTCAGAAAAATGAAGCAGGCTTGTCTAAGGGAGTTCAAATTCTGGCTCGGCCCCTCGCCAGCTATGTGACCTGCCTGGGCAAGTCATTGCCCTCTCTGAGTCTGTCTGCTCATCTGTGAAACTGCCTGCAGGATGCTGGAAGGGTCAAATCGGAACATACGGGAAGTGTCCCAGTGCACAGCAAGTGCCCAGAGACGGTGGCCACAGTCACCATTCACTCAGCACTCCCCGAGCGCCCCCAGTCACAGGAGTCTTGCCTGTGGGGGTGGATGGCTGATGGGCACCTGCCACAGAGATGGCCATACAGCCTCGCCACTGCTGGGATATTTAGTAAGAGCAGACGCTCAGGGAGTAGTGACCCTGTGCCGTCAGCAGGGGGAGTACTTTTCAGCTATTACCTCTGAGTCCTGGCAATCGCCCTCTAAGGTAGGTAATGTTTCAACCCTATTCGAGGCACAGAGAGGTTAGGTAACTTGCCCAAGGCTACACAGTATGCTAGAGCGGGAATGCAGTCCTCCTGCTGCCTCCGAGGCCCAGCCCTGAGCACTGTTTGTGCTGCACCCTCAGCCCTGATGCAGGACTCCAGGTTTGAAAAGCTAACGGCTGTCCACAGCAGCAGGAAACAAACGCGCGTGCCTATGCTGGGTCCTTTAGCAGTCCCTACAGTATTTAATGAGACACGCTGAGCTCTCAGATTTTTCCCAGTCACTGCACACGCATAAAGGCATAGCAGAGGATAACAATGCTTCTCAAGTGGACTTCTCAGGAACCCAGGAATCCTAACAGACTAAGTCTGAAAGAAGTTTTTTAACTTTTGGTTTCACGTGTTTGTTAATTTTTATTGTTGACACCAGGTATAAAGGCAGAACTCCACTCTGGCAGCCGGCACCTGGAAGGGCCGTTCGTAGGGCCGTTCGTGGAAGGCGGCTTCAGGGCTAATGTTAAGCTGGCATTTCAGTCCTGAGCCTGCGGTCCTTGTGGGGTCTGGAGATGCTTTCTCAGGGGTCCGTGACCACTTTTCCCCTCCAATCTGACCCCCTTCTTGTAATTGCTGGGGCGGTGTGAGTTAACACACATAAATACACACAGGAGATGCTGGGAACACACCTAAGAAGGATTAGCTATTGTTAGCTCTGAGGCTGGGGGCAGGGGTCAGTCTCTGGCCTGCCCCGAACTAACTGTGACTTCATTATCTTCAGTGGGCTTCTGTGTCTTCCTGTGAAGATGTGTGGGTCGAATGAAATTATTGTTAGAGTCGACAACCCAGAGCCAGTAGGTCTGCGGTTCTCAGTAAAGTGTAATTATAAATATCCAATCAGTGACCTTCGACAGGACGATGAAATGAAGCTCTTTAAAAATCGGACATGCAATGATGACATCTGAGAGATTTACGGCAAGTACCAGAGAGAACCAGCCCTCCCAGCCCCTGCTTTCCTGGTGAGTCGGGTTTGCGTTCTGAAGCTTAGCTGTGTGTCTTACACTCTCATGAAACAGGGAAGACACTACACATCCATATGGCGGAATCTGACTGTGGAACAGCTGCTGCAAGCAGCTGGTGAAGCTCGTTTACTCTGCCACAGTCGGACCAGGGGCCAGGGCAGGAAGACGGCCACGTGGCAGGGAAAACAGCAAGTCCCGCCCTGCCAGCCAGGGTGGCCTGCAACTAGCACTCTGCCTGGTCAGGTGGCAGTTATTCTGGGATTCTGGGGACACCGTCATTAGGAAAGCTCTTTGGTTGCTTTATTTCTCTGACACAGAGAGAAGAGGCCCTGGGAAGAACTGGCCAGGTTGCCTTGCTCTGGCAGGCAGGCCTCCGTCCTTCCTCAGGGAGAGCAGGGATTTTAAACCCCCGCTGTCCTCCAGACCCACCTGGGGCTCTCACAATCCCACGGCCCAGGCCACCCAGCAGACCAACGACTTCCGAATCTCGGGGGGTGGGATCTATCTATCTATCTATCTATCTATAAACATTCTTGGTGGTTCCAACGTGCAAACAAGGTTGAGACCAGTGCATTCAAGAGGGCTGATCTGGGCTTATCAGTGGCTGAAGCATGTGGACGCCTCAACAGCAGGAGAGTTCGACAGTACAGTGTCTGTCGCCAGCATCACAGAGGGACGCAGGCTGAACACTCAGTTATCTGGTTCTCTTTGGAGGGTCCCAAAAGAAAGTGGGCTGTGTTGACAGGTGCTGTGGATGAGTGTCGTGGTTGGGTGTAGATTCTGATTCTGGCAGACTCGAGGCCACATCCCGGGCATCTATGACCCGTGTGACCCTGGGCAAGCTTGCTCACGGCCCATGGCAATGCTCACCGTGTATCCCAAGGCAAGATTCGAGTGCCTGGCCCGCAGACAAGGGCCTTGCCCAACAATGTGGCTCTCACTCCTAACTCTCCTCATCAGACCATGAGTTGGGAAGTTCTTCAGTCCCCAGTCCTGGGCTCTGTGCAATGCTGGTTGCCCCTCCGACAAGGGCTATCACAGCCCAGAAAACTACACCTGACTCTGGCGTTGTCTGGAAGAGAAGCTCCACACTACCAAAACCTTCTCCCCCTAGAATAAGGGCAGAGAGTCACGGACAATGGCTGCTTCAGACAGTCCCCAACTGCCAGTTTGCTTTCAAGGGGCTAATGGGCCACGATCCTACATGCATCCCATTCGGCCCCATGGATGCCACAATATGCAGAGAAAACTTTCTTGCCAGCCAGGGGCTCAAACAGAAATGAAAAACATCTCGCAGCTAATTTTTTACCAACACACGTTCATGAGAACACTGTCCCAGCTGCACTTTGCTCCCCTCCCATGGGGAGGGGGTAGGGGAGGGGGGGGGCTGGCTTGGCGCTCCGGAGGGCTCACTTTCACTCGAGTCCTAAGAGCAAGAAATAAAACCTACAGAGAAAACCAACACAAGGGACATCGCTGCTCAGACTAACCAGCGCCCACTGAGAGCGGCCAGGCTTGTCCTTGGGCTGGTGGTACCTAACTCTGCAAAGAAGCCAGAGATGCGTCTCCTTGCCCTGCATCCTGGAGGCTGCCCCCTGCCACCCTGTCTCCACGGGCCACAGTCCTGGGTCAGGCTGCCTGCCCTCTTCTGGCCACTATCAGATGGGTGCTAAGTTCCAGGGACTCATGGGTTACTGCTAGCCTTGCACGCCTGTTTCAAAACAATGTTTCCACAGGGAATTTTATCCCAAGTTCTACCATGCTGACTTAAAGGTGGAATAAAAACCCAATCTGTTTCCAGTTTGGGAGCTGTTGTGCCCACGAGTGGTGAATATCGGTAATAAAATCTCTGCTTCCTAGAGGAATTAGGGAAGGATGGGGTTTGGAGGAGGAACCCCCACAGCACGTGGGGCTTAACCCCGCATGTGCCACATACACCACCGTTTACGGGCAGGAGCGCAGGTTCCTCTGAAGCCTCCAGCCCTGCAGCATCCGCAGTGAGGTGTGTAAAGAACGGTGTGTGGACGGGGGTCACTCACCATGTGTGAGCTCTGGGCAGTTTGTCGGGGCTCCCCCATTGCTCTATTGTAAACAGCTGAGGACCGTTGGAACCTAGATGGAGAGAAGAAAGGTGCATGCTCAACTCACAGCGCTCAGGGCAAGTGTGTGACTGAAGACACCGTCTAGGGCTGCAGCGTCACATTTGCTGTTGACTGGGGGAGTTGAGAGGTGTGCACAGCCCCACAACACACACTCCACGTCACCTTCGGAATGGCATCGGGCTGAGTGTGACAGACGCCGCAGCGTATGGAAGTGCAGGCTGCTGCAGCCCTTCAGCCGAACCTGGGGCATTTAAATTGAAAACGACTTTGGAGGGGCGGAGATTAAATGTGACCTTAATGTGACGAGTAGAGTGATTTAAAAAAAAAACAAAAAACATCTACAGTAAGCAGTGAAGAGCTCTGCTTCCTGGTGGTGAGGAGTCCTTGAAACGTTTACTTTATAACCACATGGATGATTCTGCAAAATCTAGTTTTTAAAGGGAGACCAAAAAACAAAACCACCGAAAAAAAAAGAGAGTGAAAGAGAGAGAGGGGGAGACCGTGTCCTGCTCACCATACAGTTCAGCAAATCCATTCATAGGCACACGGGATGTCCCGGTGACAAACTGCAGTAACCGGATACGCTTCTCGGCGTCCATCAGCAGCACAGCCTGTAAACAGAGGCAGAGTCATCGGCCCCCATGGGCCACCTGGCACGCACTGACGGAACGCCGATGGGCGGAGCTAACCTTATTTACACGTAAAACTAGACAGCTGACTCTGAAAATGGTCCTTTTTTTATTTTTATTTTTTAGCAGCTACCACAATACCGGCCTCTGTCTTAAGAGAGCGAGGGAATCACAGTGTCTCCTTGTTCTTCTGCAGTAAGTCAAAATGAATGACATAAAAAGCAACCTTTTTGATGGCACCGGGCTCAAGTGTCTGGGTGTGAGGCCGCCAGTGCCCCCGAAAGCCAATGAGAAACGCCACCCTGGGGAGAACCCCGGTCAGGAGGCGGGATTTCTGACTCTCAAAAAATTACACTTCAGAAAAATAAACAAAAGCAAGGACAGGCCTCTAAAATAATCTGTGTATCTTACATATCTGAGTAAAAACTCAAGATATTGATACAAGAGTTGAGTTGGCTTTACTGATAATGTTACTTGAACTTCTGTAAAAAAGAAAAAGTTCCAAAATCAAAGCCGAGCGAGACTTAGACTAGGATTTGAAGATTCTGCTCTTTTCTTTTTATCTCTGTTTCTGCTGGCACTTGAAATATTATTAAAAATAGATGTTAGGAGTTTAAACAAGTGAAATGATTTTTTATCTCTGTAAAGCAAACATCAGCTTTTCCCCCTATAATTGTTCTTTTAAAGTCAGTTTACTATCTCTGAGACCCATTCATCCTCGCTTCCCTTCTCTCCTAAGCTAAACCGAATGCAAACACTGACCCTAAGTAGTAAATCAAATTTCATCGGTGGCCATCTTTCACTGAAAGATAAAGATCAAAATCCATGTTGGAATCAACAACAAAAAAATTGGGAAAATGATTTTTTAACTGAAAATGGCATCTCAGAAAAGTCAGGCCCTACATATGGTTCTGCCCTGAGAAGTCCCCCAGTTCTTATTTACACTTTGGGGGACACATTCCAATTCTTAAATCCAGGTACCTCCCTTTCAGAATCACCCTACTCAATGGGTTCCTCAAACAGAAGCCACTTTAATCTGGAGGTTAAGGAAGGACAGCTGTCCCCTGGAGTTGCCGCTTGCTGTTCAAGTTTGCCTGTTCTCTCTGCCAGCTGCCCACATGTTAACAGAGCCCCAGCTTCCAGCAGCCGGACTAAAGCCAGACTGTGGGGAGCACAGCAGAGCCCTCAGGCTCGACCCAGAGAAAGGAGCAGGGTGTGGGCCCAGAGGCCCTGCCTCACCTTCCAGAACCACTGAATGACAGGGTGGTTTGGGCAGTAGCCGTTCTTGTAGATAGTATGTTGTCTCCAGTCATTCACGTCCACGTCGCCAAGGCCGCACATCAGCAACTAGAAAGGAGAGAGACCCACTGTGAATGGGGCATGACGGGAACAGCGACGGAACCACACTCCAAAGTCCGCCTTTCTCAGGGCCAGCAGGCTAATCTGCGCAAAGCGGTAACCTGGCAACTAACTCATCAAAACAAATGTGGAAAATGTGTTCCGAATTTCACCTGCCACTGCAGGCCACAGGGACAGCGTCAGTAACAAGGGGGACCCGGGTCTAATGCCTGTACAGACCACAGCACTTCAGAGTGGAAACAGAAAACTCCAGATGGATCACCTGTCTTCCCTCCCCTCCACTCTGAGCACAGAGCTCATCGATTTTCTTACGCTCCATGTATACCACGTCATTTCCCTGGCCATTTCTGTTTCTGAGAGGTGGTATGTCTCAAAATTTGGAAGTATCCCTCCACCCACACAAGAATTAGTGTGTCACCACAGCAAGTATTCATCTACCCTGGACTGGCCGACCCGGGGGGAGGGCAAATCACCCATCCACCCAGGGACCCGTGGAGGCAGACCCGTGCTAATGCAGTCATCGGTTCTCTGCCTTCGCAGTTAGCCTAGGGATGCTTGTCTTATTATCTAACCCTCCCACAGGAACGGCTTGCTGTGGGCAAATGACCGTGACATCCTGCAGAGGGACTAGAGTGAGAGGAAAGAGGGCTGTGCCAGACGCCTGAAAACGGGAGCCCCAGGCCTAACTCTGCCAAAACCTCTTGGGTAAACCGGTGAGGTCATTAACTCCTTGACATCATCTACTTGAACTTTCCATTTTAAGGTAAAAGACCAGGGAGCCAGTCTATGAGAAATGCCTCTTTGGATATGGCTCAGACAAGTGGCTAACTGAAGCCCATCAACAGCTTCTGAGCGGATGCAGCCTGACAACATACAGAGGGTGAGAGATTCCTTTGCTTTTTAAATGGCTCGTTCTCATCTACCTCAACGAAAGAAGCCTTCCTTACTGGACGCAGACCACTGCACGTTCACCAAGACACCTGTCCAACAGCCCTAGTGGACGCTTGCACCGACTTCCTGGCCAAATCTGCGTTTGGCAGCCAGGGTGGATGTGTGGAAGTGCAGCCAGGCGTTGGGAAGTGGGTGCTGCCACCTCATCTGGTGTGCAGCCTTGGCTATACTAGGAGCAGCAATTTTCCTGACCTGGGGCAACAGGCCACAGGCCCCACTTGGCTTGGTGGGCCTCTACTTGTCCTGCACATCCCAGACTGTCCTCTCTGGGGCAAGGAACCTGCAGGTGACTCCTTTTGCTGTTTCCTTACTCTCCCTTTGGCAAGCAAGCCCCTTAACAGACATGTAGCAGAATTCACCCAAGCTGACTCCCCAGGTCATTATGGGTCAAAGAATATGAAAATATGATTCAGCCCTGGCCAGGTAGCTCAGTTGGTTAGAATGCCGTCCCGATACGCCAAAGTTGTGGGTTCGATCCTTGGTCAGGACACATACAAGAATCAACCAATGAATGCAGGAATGGGTGGGACAACCAATTCATGTCTCTCTCTCTCTCTCTTTCCCCCTCCCTCTCTAAGAATCAATAAATAAATTAAAAAATCATTTATGAAGTAATGAGAAACTTAAAAAAATCTACTTCACACAAAATGTTTATAATACAAACCTCCAGCTCATTTTCATCAAAAATTTTAATCAAATCGATAGGAAGCAGCTCTGTGAATCCCTGAAAGAAAACAGAAAACAAAACAATCGCCCTGAACACCTTTTTCCTGGAGAGAGGCAAATTTTACAGAAACAACAAACCTTTTTTTTTGGTTAGCCGGGAAAAATACATTCTCTACTATGATTTATATGCCAGTGATGGCATCCGTAGTGGTAACTCTAATACAAACAGCCGAGTCACAATGTGAAAGTTTTGGGGAAAAAGGAGAATCTGGAGGGCTGAGCTACTTGAGTAATTTTTGAAGCCCCAAGAAAACACGGGTCACTGTGGGTAGGCGGGTCGCCAAACTCAGGTAAGACGCAGCGAGGTGAGCCAGGTACACGCAATACACGCATCACAGACACGCCGGAGAACACGTTCAGAAACCAGGTACTGAGATAGGAAAAGCGAAGGGAACTCTAAGCAAACGGAATGAAAGGGTGGCCGCGTGGTGGCCGCACACCCCTCCTGTCCTGCAGACTGGTCAGCGGTGCAGGTGGCGAAGTCCTGGCCTTTCTGCATGTGCCCACCCCATGCCCGCCTTTTGGTGGGTGATCGTCCCACCATGCTGCCCTGGGGAGGAAAGCCATCTTCTCTCCAGCTGTGAATGAGGTGCAGGCAGACAGCGTGACAGGCACGGCTTACCTCCAAGAAGGCATTCATCTGCTTCTGGACCCTGTTCACAAACCTCCACTGGATGACTAAGCTGCGGGGGAAACGGAACAGTAGGTAAGGCCCTCAGCCATGACATCTTTCTTCACAGCTTTGATCGCGTCTCCTCGGACAGGGGAGGGAACCCCCACCACGGCAAAGGAAAACGGGGTCTGGGGCTGCAGCGCACACTGCTGATTTGTGAGTTCTTTCCAGAGTAACGAAAACGCATGTGGAAAACTGAAACCTCACTGGGGATGTGAAAGGGATACCAGATTTGTGTCCCCGCGCCCCTAGGAGCAGACTTAGTTTATCTAAGTTGCTTTATAAAGGTCACTATGTGAAGAAGAGGGGAAAGGTTGCGGGGTGCGAATGCATATGTGTATGTGCAGAACAGGTGTACACACATAAAGTCACATATGTACACACCCACCTATGTATACATATGTACATGCATTTTTAAAGGGAGTACTGGCACACATATTTTATCAAATGGTATTTCACTCTAGGATGGCCTGTACTGATTTTCAACAATGACAGAGTTTACCGGCAGAATGATTTACACTAAGGCTTCAATTCGGAGGATTAATGGTAAGACACCTTCACGTAACAAATCCACTGAAACCATCCCCCCTCCAGTAATGTCTAGCTGCAACCAGGACCTTGTCACGTTGTGCACGGCTCTCACCTGTGAGGTGGCACCACAGCCTGTAGGCCCAGCCCACTCCCACCACCGCTCAGCCCCACCAGGCCTGCAGAGCTGCAGCCAGCAGCACCATGGCCCTCTGCGTGCCCCAGGGGACGCAGGTGTCAGGGAGCAGGTGCAGGTTTCTATCACCCTTTTCTCAGCGAAGGTAGCTGAGGCTCTGTCCAGCCCCACACCCGCCGAATCTGAAACCTCAGAGAGTTCACTGTGCGGAGTGACAACAACACATAGCCCGATGTCTGAATCCTCGGGTTTTCGATCCCGGTCACCGGGGTGGACTGTTCTAGAGTCTATTCAGAGCCTGTACTTTCTGAGTAAAGATAATGGCATCTGCCAGGGTGTTGTCTGCTTGCTGTGACCGTCCAAGTTCAGAACAAGTGTGCCAATTAATGTGAACAGGTAAGAAGGGTAGTTATCTTCCTTCTAGTTATTTTATTAAGCTTGGCAAGATTTTAACTTGAGTGCAGAAGGAGCATCGGTCCATGCTTTGTCGGGGTCTCTAAGCAGAGAACTCTAACACTCCAGGGTTTTTCTTTGTGGATTCCGCTAAAAGATACCAAGACCCTGGGCCCATTCCCAAACTAAGTGCTCTTGACCAAGAATGCTGAGAGGAGAGGAGGGACCCAGCTTGTTGAAAAGCAGCACTGAATGCAAACCAGGAGCTCAGACCGAGGCTCGTCCCCGCTCCGGGGCTAGCAAGGGCAACCTGGCAATCCTGGGAAGATCCCAGAATTGATGTTTGAACCATACGCATGTACCAAAGGGGAAATTGTAAAACATCCAATGGAGAAAGACCTTCTACCTCATGTAAATGCCCCAGGGTTATGTAGTATCTGGATTTCCAAAGGACTCAACATTATTCCACCAGTTGAAGCTGAGACTGGGTTGAAATAATGACAAATATTGGAAACAATTTATTATTGTTTGCATGGGCTGCATTTTCCTATCCATTTTCACTATTTCCCTACATTTTCATTAAGGAAAAGAAGTCAGGAGAGAGATGAGATGTTTTATCTTTGGTTGTTCCTCATTTTGCCCCACCGGCCGTTGCCACTCTCAGCTGGAGCCTAGATAGCCACCTGCTCCGGGAGAGTGTTGTCAGGCTGTTCAACAATGTCCGCCCCTTCCCTCCCCTGGTCCCTCACAAGGCAACTCGCTGAAGTCACCACGTTCCAAATCAGACTTGCCACCCCGGGACTCTACTTCCTGCTCACCCACGCCAGAGAGGAACTCGGACTGCTGAAAACATGTCCATAACATGCATGAACTGTTCTTAAAAGGCAGGGGGCAGCAACCTAACACGCTGCTGGATTTGATAAAAGGCCGTTAAGTACATATACGTACTCAATATACTCCCTTTTGTTTTCATTTGTCACCATGATTTCGGACCCGTTGGGCTTCAGATCCACTTGGTATGTCTGTAATTACAAAGATAAGATGACAGTCACCATTATGAAGTCATCCTGTGTATTATTACTGAGTAATGATGTCTTCCTATGAAACTAAAATTTGTTCAGAAGTATTTCCCAGGAAACAGGCTTTATGTACAAGAGGCTGTCTAATGAGGTTTTTAAATTGTTAAGAGGTTACACATTTAAAGATGTTATCATGAAAGGCAAATTATTTTATGGTTATTTATGAGTTTTAATTATTTTTTCATATATTAGCAACAGTGGAGAAGAACAGTATTTTTCTTCTGCTACTCATTTATCAAGAAATTAATTATGTTAACAGAAAAGAGAGGGTATGTCCACTGAGACTACAGAGATCCAAGTCCTAATGTAGTTTATTTGTTTCTGAAAATTGGATTTTATAGTAAAAAAAAAAAAGATGTGTGGAATTTCTTTCAAAGAGGCAAAACACGGGAACTTAAAACAGCAAAGATGCTTAAGACACCAGGCTGAAGGAGCTGGTCTCAAAGACCGAAGCAGCTGAAGCCAAGGCAGGGCCTCTCCTGCGCTTCAGGCCAGCATGGCTTTCTATCTGTGTGTGTTACCAACGACCAGCAAAAAGAGGAAGGGGTGTGAGGCCGGCTGTTTTACACACAAAATGTTTATTCTCATAGAAACTTTGGGGAAAATAAAAGAAAAAAAAAAAAAGAAACACCACTCAACCACTCACAGCTCTCCTACTCAAAGACAATCCTGTTGGTGTTGTGGTGGGATTCCTTTGCATCACACTCTTTTTCTATGCACGCTCAGCTACATTTGGATTTGCACACTTGGGTCATTCAAAGGTGCCTTATGCCACCTGAGGAGTCTGCTGAGAAACTGGGTCAGAGTGAGTCCAGTGGATGGATTTGGGCAGAGAAAGGTGTGGCCCTCTCCCCCCATGCTTGGTACTGCACAAACCCCGTGGGGTGGGCCTCCCAGCCTCTCCTGGAAGACATCAGAACCAGTGACTATGGGGAGGGCCGTGGCAGCCTACCTGCCTTCAGCCTACCTGCCTTCCTTCCCCATTCCTTGACCTGGCCTCTGAGAGCCCTAATGAGGCTGTGGGTCTAGTTCTTCCCAGCCTCCTCCAGGACCTCACCCTGTCCCTCCTTCTCTCCTCTGATTGCCAGGTTTTGTTTTTTCACTCATTCCCTTTCCCCAACCCAGTGTTTCTCAGCCTTTTCTCATTCATGCCCCTAAAGAGCTTTTTAGACTCCCCCCCTCAACTGCCCCTTTTCTCCCATGAAAACATAATAACAGCTCCTCACCCCACCTGTGCTACAGGCGCTGGCCCTTTGGATGGCCACAAAGCATGGTGACAGCTGAGATATCTGTGCCCCTTGGGGCAATGCTGCCACACGTGAGAATGTGAGCCTCGGCCTAATGCATGCCTGGTCCTGCGGGCTTTCCCCAAGGGGCTGCTGCCCCTTTTCCCCTGCCCACCTCACAGCTTCTTAGAAGCCCACAGCCCCAGTGCTGGTCCAAAACAACCAACTCAGATGCCGCTTTGTGAACTCGCAACAAGAATTTCCACTTATTCTAGCTCTGAAAGGGGCCTCTTCCTGGTGGGTGGGTGTGGGCACACGGGTACACAGTTCATTCTTTCCACTTGGCATAGGACGGCTGTTCAATTTCCGTATTTAAAACACTCCCAGCAGGTCCCAGAAACCAGCAGCTCCAAGTTCTCATCAACCAGAAAGAAAACAAAATCCATCCACATATTCGCTCAGTAAGCGCTCAGTAGGCACCAGTGCTGAGTGCTGGAGACACCCAGAAGACCTCCAGGGGCTCCCAGGAGCCAGGGACAGTTAGAGGACAGTGTGAACGAATTGTGGGAGAGAGAATGACAATGTACAGGCGTGGAGGGGCACAGCCCAGCCAGTGACACGGCACAGAAGCATCTGTGGGGATGCTGGTTCAGGCACACAGTAGCTGTGAAGGTGAGAGGAAGGGCATGATAAAGATAAGGTGAAAGGTGAGCAGTGCTGGGTCCTTAGGCACGCTAAAAAGGCTTAACCCACACTGAAGGCTCCAGGGCGGCCGAAGAGGAACTTCTGTTTGAATAGAAGGACAACATTTCACGTTTGCTTTTCAGAACTATTGCATACGGAGCATGCAGGTGGGGGCATCAGAGGAGGGACTGGAGGTGGAGGGGCGGATACAGGAACCAAGGAGACGGCAGAGCCTGGGTGCTGACAGGTCATAAAGAGGAGACCGAGTCAACAGGATGGGTGACCAGCTGGACACGGAGGCGTGGATGTGATCAGGAGGAGGGAAGATTGAGTGCGGAGGAGATGGTGGCACTGCAGATTAGACCAGAGTGGGTGTGGAGGTGCGAGGGGGCCCTGGCTTTTGTTCGGGAACCCGAGGGCTTTCAGGAGAACAAAGGGTCCAGGAGGCAGGCAGGCCAGCGGGAATTTGGAGACCAGAAGAAAGGCGAGCACCGGAGAGGGGGCAGCTGGTGAGCAGCACAAAGACGGAGGTGGCTGGAACCACAGGTGTGGGCGAGGCCACCCCGCTGGCCGAGGAACATCTGCACTGCAGGGCCCACAGAAGCAGCGCGTCCTTCATGGAGAGGGAAAATAGAGTGGCGAGAGCCGTGGAAGAAGGACTGAAAGGGGAAAAGCACCGTAACCGCGGGCATTTAAAGGGGAGAGCAAGCAGTCAGCCCCCAACGCAGGGAGGGAGGGACAGGAAGACATTCGCTACGCTTAGTCCTGGGGAGGCCACTAGCAGCCTGAGGGGACAGCTTCTGGGTGGGGCTGGGGGCTGCAGAAAAGACTTCCTTTCCCCCAACCCCAAGACAAGACCCCCCCAGAGGCCAGCAGTATCCATTTGTCTGTGAAGAGTTTTAGGCCTGAAGTGCAATATAGAACAGAAAAGGAGGAGGTCAGACATTTTTAATGGGCTCTAGTTGCTCACATGAAGCCACAAGGTGTCTCTCATCTCAGGTGCCTGATGTTCCATGAACCTCACCCAATCAACCCGGAAGGAAAACACAGAATCCCCGCGTCCTACCCACTCCAAGGACTCCCACTAGTGATCGTTTCCTGGCTCGAACATATCAACAAGCGGTGGTGGTATCTATGTCATCATTTTCCCCCTCCACAACTGCTGCCCCCAGTTGTCATGACTTCCTGTGTACCTAGTGGCATCAGTTTCCTTCCTCTAAGACTGTGTGAGCCCAAGAGGGCAGCGGCCTGATTGCCCAACCTCACCTGTACAAACTGAGCACGGCATCGGGATGTGACCGAGACCCTGCACTCATTTTCTAACAGTGGAGTGAACCTTTCATAATCTTTGAAGCAATAGGAACCAATCTGTTTCATTTTCCATAAGGCAATCTTCACAGTCGATTCCACAATCTCATTAATGTCAAGGCCATGTAGGCCTGGTCTAGGAGATGGGAAGTATCTCTGAGCTTTTGGGGAAGGACAGGTACCAGAGTTGGAGAGCCCCTGAGAAGACCTCCCAAGAAGCATCGTTATCACAGGTTATCACAAATGAATCAGAGGTTTCAGGTTCAAGACAAACATCCTACAGAACTTGCGGGTGATGGTGAAAATTCCAAGCAGGTGACTTTACCTTTGACCTAGACCTTTCTGATTAATCCAGCCTAATGACGGCATGGGCACAAAGCAAGAAGGAAGGTAGAGAAGCCAGAGCCTGCTGAGCCCCAGAAGACAATTTCGCCAGGACAGCAGAACCACTAAGCAGAAAAAAACCCCCAAGGCCCCACCCAGACATCACCTGCTCCTAGTCATGTATTTACATCATTAAGTAAACACATTATTTTTTGAACCTAAATTCTAAAGCCAAGGCACAAACATTTATGTTCAGATTTGCTTTAGATTAGAAGTGCGTGTCAGTTCACGCCTTAGGATTTCTGTAACTTTGATGGAATCGGGGCCCTGTTTCCTGGAATAAGAATAAGGTGCTGATTCAATGAGATGCTGATTAACACCTACAGCTCCTGCTGGTGGTTTTGAGTTGTTTAGAAAAGTTGTGTCACAACCTGTGCAAAAGAAAGACGTCCTGAAAGTTAGACAGATGCCCCCAGGGACGTCTGGACCCACCTGTCCGAAGTTTTCTTCATCGATACAGAACATGAGGTCCAGTTCAGTGGGATCATTTTCTAGGATCCATTTCAAGGAGTTGTAATATTCACTATCCTACAGAAATGACACAGAAATTAAAAGCTTTTTCTTTTCAAAATACGAACTTGTTTGACTTTAAATAGTCAAGTCCTCCTAATATAATTCCATTCACATCGCTCAACAATTACATTAGGCACTAATACAATATTTTCCGTTCTTCCCCAAACCTAGTCTACTTGTCTTGTTTACAATAGAAGCCAAATAAATGTTGTAATGGCAACAGGGGTATGCAGTTAAATCCTGTCCTGTGTGAAGTGTAGAGTGTAACCTGCTTGGGACGGCCATCAGCAGATTACACCACTGAGCATGTAAGGTTAATAGAGTTCCTATCTTTAAAGAGTGAAAATAGCAAAGGGCAATAGAGAGAATGGCAAACATTCTAACTAATTAAATATCAATGGCTTTAGGTTCTGCCTCTTTCTGGGCTTTTCCATTCTCTGCAAGTCAGTGTAAGCAAACAGGAAGGACCAGGACACAAGTACACAAGTGCGAGGGCCTGGCCTGTCCTCTCGCAGGGACCCCAGTGCTGGGACAGGAGGCTCTGAGAGGGACACACAGAATGTGTGTGCCCTCTGTCAACCCGTGACATGGAATTTATTTAGACTTTTAGAGACATGTCTGTGGTCCTCGCTGCCTTATGATGCCATCATCAAACCAGAAAGTACAAGGCAGCGGTGAAAGCTGGAAGAAATGTGAGACAGGTGCTGTGGCTGAGTCTCCCAGCCCTTGCATGGAGAAGCCAGTGAGTGGGCTCAAGGTCACTGCCAGCATCGTCCTCTCCTTTCACGCACAGATGCTGTGCAGAAACAGCGACCAGTCATGGACAGTAATGAGAACACGGGCTCACAGACGCAACCACACAAGGGACACAGTCCACATCACAGCAAGGCCAGGGGCTTCCTGACTCAAGTGACAGGACATGATGTGAGAGCGGAACTACATGTGCTCCAACGGACAGCAATGCTTCTCGACAGCCCTGTGTGAGTGCGTTGGGACTTGGGCAAACTCCCCCACGCCCAGAGGCAGGCAGTGGGGGTACAGGTAAATGAAAAGAAAAACAGAAGCAAAAAGTAGATTATAAAGTGCATCATCAGTTTCTGTTTCTACAGAAAATCCTTTCAGCTCTAACATGGTCAGCCTATGTAAAAGGAGTCAAATGTAGCATGGAACCTGAGCCACCGGGCACGGAAGTCTGCACTTTCTGTTTATCCCTCCCCCATGCAGAGGTCACTCACCCTCCCACATCTATGCTCTTCCCTTTATCTACCCCTTTGGCGTGTGCCCTTGCCATTTTCTGAGGTCGGAGAACGGAGGAATAGCTGATGAATCTTTATAAACGTTCAGTATTAGCAGTTTGCAACGGAAAACAAGGGCTGCCGTGAGGTCTCCAGGGGACCCTGGGACTTCCTTTGGTCACACCAGCCCTGGGGAAGCAGAGGTAACTGAGATGTGGGGGTATCCAACCCACGGACCCTGCATCTAGTTAGTGTGAACCGCGATCTGCTCGTTGGGAAAATGAGGGAGATCAATGAAATTCTTGAATGGTAAAATGTTCCCTATTATTCACACTGAACGGTGACACCAATAAAAATGGCTGCGATGGCAACACGGTCGCAGCGGCTTTTCCGTAAGGCGTGGGTGGCCCAGGTGCCCAGTGGCAGGGCCTGCATTTATTTACTCACCACAGATTCCATGTCATTCAGGGTTATCTGCTTTCCCAACATCATTTTGTAAAACGGTCTAATGAAGAATCCTAAAATACAACGAAAACTGGGTTAGTTTCAAATTGTTGATACTACTGAGCATCAGAAATGAAATACAAGATGAACGTGCCTTCGATATGAATGAGACCAGGACAGAACGAGCAAAGACCTTCAACAGTAATTTGTGACCAAGCAGACAAGGGCCTGCCTTTTTGGGGGGGTCAATAAGGAGGGCGGTTACTCTAACCTAGGTGGTAGGGAGGTCAAAAAAGCCCCTGGGGGTGACAAACAGGCCTCAGGGCCCCGCAGTGCAAACAAGGCACATGAACAGGGAAGAGGGGGCACTCCAGGCAGAGGGACAAGAGTGGGACCCATCAGTGGTTTGCAGGGTGGCAGCACAGGGACTCCTGGGGAGGACGGGCCAGAGAGGGACTGGGGAGTGTGGGAGAGTTGGGGCTCCCGCCTCAGTGAGGGTAACGGGGAGTCACTGAAGGCCAGGCGGAAACTCCACCTGCATTTCAACATTGTGCTAGGGCAGGAATGGCGAGAAAAAACAGGAAAGGGACAGGACATGAGGGAGAACACTTAGAAGGCTGTGCCATCTTCCAGGGGAGGGCTGATGAAGGCCTCAGGGAGGTGATGGCACTGAGGACAACCTACCCATCACACAGGCCCCCCAACCCACCTTGTCCACAGGCAAGTCAGCACCATGTGCCTCCTCACTGGGGGCGCTGGAACCTCAGCCTCACCCCCATTTAAGCAGTCACCAATCCTATCTGCACTGGCTCAGGCAGCCCCAGGGCTGCAGACTCAAACACCTTTGGTGTCTGGGGAGGTACAGGACAGGGCTGACACAAGGATGTGTGGCCGCGCTTTTGAGAAACAAGACATCGCTGACCGCACGCACCTGTGGGCGTCCTGGCTCTGGTTCTGCAACCCCGGTGCACACTGGTACCCCTGCTGCAGTTGTCTCCCAGTTCCCCTGTCTGTTCCTGCTTTTCTCCATGACTCCCGCCATGAGACTTGACTCAGCCGGCCCTTGCTCCTCTGCAACTGTCCCAGCTTCTAAATGCTGAAATCCCAACCCTTTGGCAAGGTGTGCCTGATCCTGAAAGCGTTCCTGACCCTCCGGCCAAATCAGAGTCTCCTCGAAGTATTCCCCGCACTCCCTTCTGCTGGACTCCATCACTGGGAGTCTTCTGGGTTTTGTTTTCCCACCAGATTACAAGTTCGTAGAGGTCAGGAGCATATCTGACACTTCTCTGTATGTCCCCACAGCCACTAAGAATGTCTTCTCACTTGGCAGAAGGTATGTAGACTGACCTTCTAAGAAAAGGCTGGAGTGAATTTGAATAGCTGAAATAATCTATGGCATGACTTCAATATAGCAAATGAAAATATAGTCACATGACGTATGTATACAGAAAGAGTGAATGTAGTTTCTTTCTAATAAAAAAAGTGCTTCTTTCCCCAACTAAAAATAAAACATCGAAATCAGAGGATCAAAATCAGCTAGCGAGCACCTGTAAAAACATACTGAAGGATAAAGCCGAGAGGGGGTACCTGTTTTTACGGGACTAGCTATGGTTCCGCAGACGCAGTCTCTCTCTGTAGTGACTACAATGTCAACCTCAGGTCTTACTGTTTTTCATCCTTAACCACTTCACCCCCAAATCCTTCAAAAATATTTCTAGCTCTCCTTCCTCAGTGATGATTTCTGCAGTGTTCCCTCACAGGCAGCACTTTTGAAAGGACCAAATCCATGAGAAGTCCCTGCCCTGAAGTGCTTCCATGGCTTAAATGCTCTACACAGGAACAAGTCTTGCCTGTGCAGTGGTGATCCCAAGGTCAAGGCCAAAGCTGAGCTACAACATTGCTTTGAAATCATTTACAGTCTCTTCACATGCAAATAAAAATAATCAGTTGGGGACAAACGAAAAGATGGCAGGATGTTGGATGAATCAGATCATCCTGAATAACTTTTCAATTAGCTTTTCCATCTGTCACCAAGTCTAGCTCTTGCTAAAAAAATAAAAAAAAAAGTTATTCTGAAAAGCAGAAAACACAGAATCACAGAATGTTCTGTGCTTCATACTAGTGTCTCTTGTAGGAAAATTTCAAACCATGTGTAGACACTGTGTTTTCAGTGCTCATTTTAACAGCCGGGAAAAGTACCTCCACTATGGGCAAGTCAACAACAATTCACCGAGGTACCCAGACCCAGCAACACGTGTGCCGGACATCTGTGATGTGGAAGATCAGACACCTAATGAGGAATCACACACATTCCTGCCCTGTTTTTATGACTCTGAGGCTTCTGAATAACTTACCATCTAAAAGCTTCCCATGAAACACTGCCAGACCAGCCACTCTCCCAATAAAAGTGAAGTAGGACAAGTGGTCTTCATTACAGAGGCCCGAGTTGGGATTGATCTGAAGTGTGTAGTTGTCCCTGGGGAAGGAAGAGAGAGAAAAAGGCCCGTCACATTCCTCCAGAAGTGCAGGGACCTGCACTTTCCTCTGCTGCCTGTCACGACCCTTCATGGTGGTAACGCTTCTTCACAGACTTTCTGCTCCTGACGGCGAAAGGTGTCAGCTAGAGAATGTGACTTTTGAATGTGATCACTTAGTCTCTTTCTGTCACCAGCGACTGAGGTCCTATAGAGCTGGTGCATATGACCTTTTTGAGTTTAACCATGTGTTGCTATCTGACTATTTCTGATCTACAAAAATGTCAATTTCATATGCTTCAGCCAAATACCTTGGGAAGCTGTGCATAACCACATAACAATGGGACTGTGACAAATGGAGTGACGTGAGGGCTTCAGGTTCTCTGAGGAGGAGGCGGCCTCATTCCTGGGAGAGCCTTTTGGTCTGGAGATTAAGACTCTTCTTAAGGCCCCACGTCTGGTCTAACCATGGCTGTGCCCTGAAAGGCCCAAGGGCACTGGCGCCAGCACATGGCTGCTTTAATGTGAACCCCCAAAACGCTTCCCTGTCCATCTTTGGTCTCAACATCATGAGGATCAGTGGTTTCCAAGCTGGGCTCCTTAGACGAATTCTTTCAGGGGACCTTCGCGAGTGTAGGTGACAGATGAGGATCCTGCCCCCCCACCCTGCCTGCCTCTTTAATAGTTCTGATCAACTTTACACAGCGAGCTTTCTCCTGGGACAACAACAAGCAACAATAACAAACAAACGAGGTGATTCTTGGCTGGAGCCACTGGGCAGGATCCTGAGGCTGCCTTCCAACAGAGCCTCCAGGAGACTGGCACCAGGTGGAAGATGTGGGAGAATCCGTGTCTCCTTGGAGCGGAGGCTGCCTTCCAGCAAGGTCAACAACTATTCCATGGGGTACTCGGGTCCATAGCCCGGAGAAGGCACGGTTGGCCTTGTAAGCAGATGGTGCTTGATACCTGAGAAAGCACTTGCATCTGTCTTAGTTTCCTTGTCTGGCAACGATGAGATCCAAATGCCTGTGGGGGACCTGGTTTTTCCCTGAGAGGACCAGTGTGCGGTCCTTTGGGTCCTGCAGAATGGGTCCTCCTCAAAGTCATCGTAATTTGCCTTTAACTAGAGTAACTTCAGAAACTATTTTTGTCCATGAGAAGAGGACGACTTTCTGAATTCTGACATTGACAAATTCTCCTGAATTAACATACCATTACCAATGACAACTGCCTCTTGTTTCTTACCATAAGTACCCAGCACATTTTCAGTTTCAATGACAAGAACCCGACAAGAAAAAAATCCTTTTTAGGTGTTCACAGTGTATACTGTTCAACCAGGCAGAGCCCATTCTAGACTCATAAGGGGGGGGAGGTCTGTGTTGGGCGTGGGCGGTGGGGGCTGAAATCAGCAGTGTTCGTTCATTTCAAAAGAGTGAGCGGCTTATTCTGTCACTAAGTTGGAACTGTTAAGAATAAAACCGTTTCAGTGGGGACACATTCCAAATTCCCTCCATAAACTTACGTGGCAGAGTACTCGAAGAGACCGTAGTAGGGGTTGAACATCTCTTTGGACAGTAGGAAAAACCATTCTCTGGCCACGCCCCCATAGTCCAGGCCTTTCTCCGATTCAAACTCGATCCACAGTCTAGCTTTTAGGACATCTGGCCTTTTCACAGACATGATTCTCCGATAGGACTCTTCAAAAATGTTATTTCTGTGAAGTTTCATTTCAAACCTATTTGGAATATCAGCCTACACCAAAGGGGAAAAAAAGCACACAATCATACAGTAAATATATACCTCACTTCAAAGAACAGAAAGGAAGGCAGTCTTCAAATGCACAAGCAGCGACATATGGTTCCAACTGAGCCTCCCTCCTTTGTGGGCTCCTCTTCACACGCGCAGGAAGGCTCACTGTTGGGCTGGGACGCACACAGCAGTGGTCAGGCTGAGCTGGAGGCATGTGCTGCAGAAGGAACTCTGCTGAGCAGGGCACAGCCCTCCTGTCCCCCTTTTATAAGTAATCATGGGGCGCTCGATCCACCTACCAGCAACTGAAATATGGTCAACTCTATATACTGTTTCTGTCAAAGAAAGTGACTTCCGTCCAGGTCCTCAAAACCCTCGACAATCCCCACCTGGCCAAGGTGGGCGATTTCTCAACTCCAGCAGGGGTTCCAGCTGGTCCATGAGGCCTGCAGGCTGATTCGAAACCGTGGGGAGTGGGACCTTGATTATCATGCTAAGTTGTAGGAAAGCATCCCAAAGGCCACAGGAAAGAAATATGAAAATAAAGAAGCACTTGACAAATTGTAACTGCTTCCTGGAAAAATGAGGGACGGGGCAGCCTTGCCAAGAAAATAGGTATGCGGAGCCAGTGAAGGGAAGTGCCACACAGAATACGAGACAGGGTCAAGTCCACAGTGGTCTCTTACTCCTGGGGTTAGCGCAGGTGACTCATGAAGAAACTTTGTGGGGACTTTATGTGTTCAAATTTGAGTCGTTTCAAAAGTAGTTATCCAAGAGCTACCTGAATCAGGATGCTGGAAGAGAGAACAGAACCCTGACATGGGCACTCCCAAGGAGGGACTGCCTGTCGTGCACCTGTGCATCAGAGCCCCGTCCACAGCAGAGTCCAGCGGGTGCGGCCCAGAGGGAACAGAGTCAGAGAGAGAGCAGGGGAGCACAGGCAAACCGGGGAGATCGGGGCAGGGGGAGGGGACACTCTCCTTCCCAGAGTTGGAAAACACCAAGACAAAACACCCCCAAGCCCAAAACAAACAGTGAATTTGCAAACTGAGGAGAGACCGGATAAGATGGCTTTCTATGTCAGAGACATGAAGTCACAAAGGAAAGCAGAGGGTGTAATGCTGTAAAATCTGGGGTGAGTCAGTAGGAAATATTGTAATTTAAAGCACTGCCTGGAAAATATGAGAGGGTTTCTTAGGTTTGTGGAAATCTTACAGGTTTTCCCAGCGAGAATTTTAATCTGAAAATCACACGTGGTCTTAATATGCCAAATACAGGGTCTGGCAGAAGTAACGCCTACTTGAGTGTGCTTGGTAGGGTAATAATATGGGTGCAATAATTTATAATTTTAATTTGAATATTTCACCTAATATGCCATATGGTGTGCTGGAGTGTGACAGTTATGTTACAGAATTACATGCTTATGATTTTGTAATAAAAGATTTTGTAATAAAAAAGGGGCATTATTTGTGCTGGGCCCTGTAGTATGATATTATAAATTATATTGTTATAGATATTATAGTTAAATTATACTTCTGAGTTTAAATGGAAGGGCTAGACCACTTTTCTAACTAGGATCTAGGCTTTATTAAATATAACCATAAGTAATTGCACAAGCTTCTCCAAATTTTTCGACTAGGTCCTGAATTATTTTACTTCTCATAAAGTCATTCCTATCTTTTTATGTATTACATAGGAAATTACTCTTCAGGTGATTTGATATGTAATACTGGTTAATCTTCACTTACCATTTCTGCTAAAAGGAAAATTCAGATTGAAGATCCAGGTGGATCAAAGTGCAGTGAAAAGAGAAAGGTAATATTTTTGCACAAAGAAAAGGAACAAGTTGTTTTTCACTGAAGTAACCTTGGTAACTTACAAAGGACTAAAAGAGCATTTGTGGAACATGTTACTCACAGGTTTCTTTAATTTCTTCCTAAAGTAGTCATATTTCTGCTTAAATTCTCTGGAGTAAGGAACCGCCTAGAAGATAAATTCACAAATATAAACAATGAACACAACACACTTAAAATTTTATGTCAACTGAGTCAACAATTAGAGAATTTCACGAATCATAAACCTTAAAATTCTCATTCTCCATAGCATATTGAAATTTACATGTCTGCATAGCACATGGAAAAGTTCTAGAAATGATTAATGTAAATTCTCATTGAACTGGACTTTCACCCCTGAGAACAACTAAACTGCTATTCCAGAAGTCATTCAGGGATATGCTACATAAAATACACTTTCCAATACAACTTGTGTCTGAATATGAGTCAAGGTGACTCTTTTTTTGTTTTTTTGCTGTCATTGAGATACGAAATGTATATTGTCATTGTTATTGGCTCTGATACTTTAAACACAACCCCAAGGTGACCCATGCTGTCATTTTGAAAAGACTGGTCATGCTTTTAAAAATCTTTGGGAGGAAATGTAATGGTCAGAAAGGTAAGTGAACTGATATTCTTAGCAAGGACTATAGGACCAGGCGGACGGCACTCTGGAGAAGTCCCCCCTGTGCAGGAGTCAGGTCTGCCCCCTA
The DNA here is from genome assembly GCA_007922815.1 of Macrotus californicus. NCBI lineage: Eukaryota > Metazoa > Chordata > Mammalia > Chiroptera > Phyllostomidae > Macrotus > Macrotus californicus. The sequence continues at coordinate 441,047 of VMDR010000053.1, forward strand.
CTGTGCAGCAAGCAGTCTCGGGTGAGGACTTCTCTAAACCCTCACACCTTACCTCTGAGGCAGAGTGATGCTCAGTGACTGAGCGAACTGTCACTGCTCACAAGTGCTGGACTCTCTTAGGCAAAGTGATAACACTTTAATGTAGTCATTTAAATACTCTTTACTTGCTGTGTTACAAAGCAGCTTACAATAGCCAGAGCCCTGACTTCAGTGCACTGAAAAGGCTTTTATGCAGATAACAAAGCAGAGTGGACTGGCTTTTGCATATACACAGCTATAACTGCAGCAGCCTCACACTCAGAATACCTCATTGCTTTTTGGCAAATAGTGTGCATTCGGCCAAGGATAGTTCTGCTGATACCCTTTCTGGGCTAAGCTAACAAAATATATTGATCCTTAGCAAAGTGTCTCCAGACTCGGAACCTCATACCTTCACCTGGCTCATTCCTGAGCCGAACGAGGAGGAATGAAAGACATGAGCCTCCCTCCCACACTGTTTCTGAGACAATCACGGGGATAACCAAAGCCAACACAGAACGACCACTCCTACAGCGAACAAGGATCATGTCAGTGTTTCACTTTGTAATTCGAGAGCAATCAAGGTGGCATATTTATTATCTATCTCAGGACAATTTGTACTCCTGATGGTCTTTCCTTTGTTTTCAATCCACTCTTCACTCGCTGGGCCACTGAACCCTAGATCTGACCATGTATCATATGTATTCCGGACAGTGTTCAGTCTGACGGAATCATGTATGAATTCTTAGTCTAGAAAAGGCGGAAGTTCCTGTCACTACCTGGACCCCCACCTGAATAAGGACAAGGGTACACTGTTCCGACTTAAGCCAATAAGGATATCATCATGTTTTTTGCTCTATCAATACTACATCCCATAACAAACTAAGATTTTCTTTCTAGTTTATGTATTCATTCTTTGGTGGTTCATTTACTAATTCTTTCAAAAGGTATTTCTTGAGCACCTACTTTGTGCCAGGCGGTTTAAGTGCTAGGGAGACAATGGCACATTAACCAAAGAGTTCTCTCCCTGTTCTCTCTCTCCTGGAGCTTACAAGCTATTGTGAGCACTAGGTAACAGGAAGCAAAGGAATAAATAGTGGCAAGTGAGGAAAAAGTGATAGAGTTCCCGGGCGGCTGTTTTATGGGAGCTGGTCAGGAGAGGGAAGGAAGGCAGCTCTGAGAAAGGGACATCTGCACAGAAACTGGTGACAGGAGGGAACACGTCATGACAGGGACAGTGAGTGCAAAGCTGTGAGAAGGCAAAGTGTTTGGTTGATGCTCTTAGCTGTGCTAACTGTGACAGAGGGAAGTGAACCTAAAAAAAATGTATTTCCTGGCATTGAACCACACCAGCTTTAGAAAAGCTGACTTCTAGAACAGACTCTCTTGTCAGCCAGCTCTGGGACAACCTCTCTGCAATGGATTTGACTAGATGAACTTTAAGGTACTTCCATTTCCAAAAATCTGCTCTCCAGCAATTATTTTTGTTTTAGTTCTCCCCTGAAAATGTTGAAAAAGGCTTAAACATTCATCCTTGTGAAGTTCAACAGTCTTACATGAATACCCCCACCATGGGACACAGTGTGGAATGGTGCTCCCAGCGCACGACATCGACTCCCCGGTCTGATTTATAACACAGCCGGTGCTGACTAGATAGATGTGGGTGGAAATGGGGTGCTGGGGTATTTTTGGCCTTTCTTCAGCTGGGGACTGATGCATGAGTGTTGAAAAATCATGATCCTCCTCCAGGACTTCTCTCTTCCCTCTAGACGTAGTGCTTGTCATAGAATGAGAGTAGGTTTGCATGTTCTCCTGAGAAGATTCCAGCAACGCAACAGGACCGAGACGTCCGTGAGTGCAGCCTCTGAACAGAATCACGGGTGTAGTGTCTTTCTTCTTTTGGCCAGATTATTTATTCTCTCTTGAAAATCTGGCATCCTACTTTCTTACATACAAGCTAATATGTAAAATCAGCCTAGATAAAAAGTTACATGCCTGTTGTTTCAGCCCCCTTTGCTCTGCCTTACATGTGCTTTTTCTTTGGTGCAAAATGAAAACCTGACTTAGTGTGCAAGATGGGCATCAATGTTTTCCTGTCGTTACTGCCCAGCTGACGCTGGAGCTCTTTGGAGAGAAGGGCCCCTGGCTGGCGTGGGGACACTGGTGTGGCTACGAGCACACCTGGCGCTCTAGTCCCAATTCTGACAGTTGCTGGAAGTTTTGACAACAAAATTAGCTTTCTGATCTTCTGACAAATTGAGAACAATAACGTCCCCCCTCCCTTCCAGAGGGGACTGCTCAGCGTGTCAAAGCAGCTGATTATCAAGTTCTTGGACAAGTACAAAGTGTGACACAGCATGATAGTACTCGTAAGAGCAGCAAGCATGGGGAGCACTTTACAAAAGCTCTTCATGGTGACATTTCTTATACAGACAGTGTATTGACTTACGGTAATGCAGTGCTGGGTGGACACACAAAGGTCCCTTCGCCCCTAACACATATTTTTAAAACTGGGGAAAAAGAGAAACTCTAGGTACCAGATAAGCAGAAAGACTCAACATGGAGAAATAAGTGGGCGCTGGACCTAGACACAGGCGTGTGGGCTTGGGTTTTAATCCTCATGGCGGGGGACACGGAACCTGGCCATCGGTCTGTAGGACCTAGGGAGCCGGAACAGAGTTCCTTGCTCAAAACTTACAGCTGAAAAAGGGACAAGAAAACTGTACCCACTGGCCCAGGAAAGTTGCAAGGAAGCTTACCTTCTGTCCAGGACCATAAATGGAAGAAAAAGAAAAAGAAACAGACCTGTGATAAATTCATACTCCAAGGCTACACCAAAGTGGGTATGAAATCCATGGTTATGCTAAGTGCGGGTGAGTGAACCCAAGCTCAGTGGTTAACAGTAAATACAGGCCAGAACTTATAAAAGCCCCACGCGAAAACAATGAACATGAGCACACACACACATCACAAACTGAACTAGGCGATAAACTACCACTGAGGAGAGTCTACAGACATAACAGGTGGAAATATTTTATATTCCCGGGACCAGATCTAATAATCTGAAAAAGGCTAGAAAAGAGGCTATTTTAAGAATGATTAAAAAGCTGGAAATATACATTAAAAAAAAATAAAAGGAAAAAACAGGACAGAAAAATAGCTAAAAAGACCAAGCAAATTAAAAAAGAGCAAATAGAACTTGGAGCAATTAAACACGGTCACTGAAATAACAGACAAAATAAACAGAGAGATAGCTTATATAAAAAGCTTACGGAAAAATTAACTGAAAGAGCTGAGCGCACTATATACGGCAACAAAAGAGAGATGGAAACGTGAAAGCTAAGAGATAAGGAAGATAATTGTGACAGTGAGTCAGGGACCCCACAGTTACTGATTCAGGTATTTCAAAAGAATGGGAAAGACGCGAAATGTGAAGAAGTAACTGCTGGGACTTTTCTAGACTGGAGGAAAGACATGGTCCCAATGTCTTCAAGAATCACAATGAGTCCAAAGCAGAATAAAGCTTCTGAAATTCATCCACGCGCAGGACACAGTAAAGTTGCAGAACATTAAAGGCACAGAGAAAAGTTCAAAACCACCAGTGAAAAAGACAGAGTCACCCATAAGAAAAGACAGTTAGATGGACAACAAACTTCTCATCATCAGTTAAGGAGACCAGAAGGTGTGAAAGAATACCCCCAAAGCACTTAAGAAAAATGATTAACCAAGAATTCAAGAATGAGCTAAACTGCTGTTTCACAGAGAGGGCCAGCGAGTCCTCTCAGACTCGGCAAGCTCGCCACGCAGGCTCCCACTGAACGTGCCGCTAGGGCAGAGGTCTGCAAACTTGAGTGGCTGTCAAGACCCCGGGCGGATTGGGGAAAACACGGATTGCTGGCTCTCAGTCGGTCTGGGATGGGCCCCCGAGTCTGCATTTGTAACAGGTTTCTGGGTGACACTGAGGCTCCTGATCTGTAGCCATGCTTGGGGAACTAGGAACTAGATAGAGGCTGTATGTCATTGAGAGCAAAACTTAACCTAGAAAGAAAATGCGAGGTCCGTGGTAGGCAAAGACATCTGTTTACATCTTAGTAAAAAATTAGGTAAGCACTGACTATTTAAAAAAAAAGATAAAATACTAATGATGATTTGGGAAGTTTAAAGACAAGGTAGTTTTAAAACTCCACTGAACAATGGGAAGCAAGAGTGGGAAGAACGGCACTAACGTTCCCTAAAGGTATTATCAAGGAGAGCAGAGAGTGATTAATTTTGACATTAAGTCAAGTACGTTGGTTAACAATTTTAATGTGAGCACTAAGAGAATAGAAATAGAAAACACAACTTCCAAGTAAACATAAAAAAATGAGAGAAAATAAAGAGTACTCTATCAATCTAATAGAAGGTAGAAAAGAAAACAGCATAGCAAGAGGCAGAAAGGATAGCCTAGGCAAACACTAACAAAGAGAAAATGAATGTCATGCTCGGTAAAGCCCGTCAGTGTGGGAGTCTGACAGAGCTGTCTTGGTGAGATACAACAGCCGGGAAAAACACAGAGATGGAAATGGAAAATTTAAACACCAGAGGCTTGATCTAATGGTATACATGTAAAGAACACTTCTATATCCAAGAAAGACAGAATACACATTCTTTTCAAACACAAAAGAACATCTACAAAAACTGGGCAAGCCTCCAAAGAAGTTTCAAATATCTGATAATCAACATTCCATATTCAATAGTCTCTGACCACAATGCAATAAAATTGGAAATCAGTAAGAAACAGGCAAAAATTCTCCCATAGTCTTAGAAACTAAAAAGCACATTCTAAGTAACTTACAAACCAAGGAGAGAAAAAACATGGAAATTACCAAATATTTGGAACTGAATGACAACGAAGACCAGATGTCCACACTCGGTTGACAATTACCTGAACACACACCCTCTTACTGAAAGGAACAAACACCAATAATAAGAGTAAACAAGCTCTTTAAGAAAACAAAGAAATAGAGAACTCTCTTGGGGGCAAATCTCCCTGGATTTATGATGCTGAACAATTTTCCATATTAATAAGACTATGTGCTCTGAGTGAATGTCGATGCTCAATAAAAAGATTTGAAAAAGACTGAGAAATATCATGTCAAAAGTCTTCTGCCAGTTGAAAACAGCTTTGCTTCTTGAATTTATCTGTTTTTCATGATGGAGAAGAGAAAAATGTGATTCTAGCAACTTATTGTGATTGTGAATAAAAAAAAAAAAAGCCATGGTAGGATGGCAGGTATTTGTTAAGCTACACAGAGAAAAAGTAGTGACTGTGTGAACCAGGTATTTACTGGGCACTTCGCAAACAGTAGCAAAGCAGCTGGACAAATCGAATAAACAGATAACTAGAGGGGTGTTAGGTATCAAGGTGCATTTGCATTATAATATCATTTAAGTTTTCAAATGGATTTACCTTTGTAGTTCAAAACATAATTTGAACAGACTCAGATTAAAGCCACAAAATTAGTATTTTAAACATATCCTCTGGCCTCTTAGCTCAGCACTCAACATAATAAATTTAACTTCCTTGTGCTCCTTCAGTTTTTAAAAAGAATCCCAAATTTGCAATCTTCTGTGGTCCCAGTATCTTTCCTGTGATTCCAAATCACCTCCCTGCATTGTTATAACCGCCAACAGGAGGCGCTGGTGCACTCCTTGCTCAGGAGATCCGCCCCATTCTCCAGACTCCTCCCAGGGCGCGGGCACCAGGTGTCCATTACTACTGAGTGACCCGAGGTTCTCACTCTTCCTTAGGAACTGTGTGCGGCAGCATTTTAAGAAGGTAGCGCCACACCTAATGCAGAACTGGTTCTTTTCCCACCTGGCATACACGAAGGGACTATGAGAAAGTTAGTGGGTCAGCGGAGACAGGGATTCTTATCTGCCAGCTGCAGAGGTTAGCGACAACCTCACCCTAAGTTTTACAGATTTTCAGCGCTGGAGGAGATTCAGAAGACAGCTGATTCGTTAGCATGTACGAAACTGTCCTTGGCCTACAGAAAGGACAAAATTCTGCAAATACAGGGCTGGCTTTTCCTCACACAAAAAAGAAGAGAGGACGATTTGATTGTTACACTGACAAGCCACCCTTTCATCGTGGAGAAAAGAGAATGTTCCGTATCGCTACCATTATCACACCACCTTCTCCTTTATGATGAAAGCCACGCGAGAAGGCAAATGCACCCGTACCTCACCCAGAATCCCGTCACCTGGAAGTTCCCATAAGGAGGAGATGGGCGTAATGTCAAACTACTCAATTACACCAAGGTGTGCAGAAAGATGCAAGAAATGCGTGCTTTGATGCAACCAAAATATGACACTCAACGTTCAGAACTTGAGGATACTGACCGGGCCGGTAATAGCTGGGTTCTGCAATCTTGGGTCTTCCCACTGAGTTATTTTGCTATCTGCAAATTAATATTAAAAGAAAATCAGCATATTAGTTCAAATCTGTGGGGTCAAAAATCTTTTAGAATTAATTATTTCTGGGTTTTCCAAAGCTGTCTAGTCCCCCAGTGTGGTCCCCAAAGATAGAAACTTAGTATTTCAGGGTTAGAAGAGAACAATTCTCTCTATGGCAAACCTCCTACATACCGTTTAGTTAGACACTCAATCAAAAATGCACAACTAAAGTAAAACCATCTATTTACACTGCTTTTAGCAAGCAATCTGCTGAAATTTTGATTATAAACCCCCATTCTTTCAAGGATTTATAACTTGATCTTGATTTTTATTTAATTGGAAAAAAAAAAGGCACAAAAAGTCTTAAGTCTACCAAAAGTTAACAAACACACATGATATTTTTCTCATTTCAAACATTTTCGCCTGTGCTTGTGATCTTCAGAAATGGCTTTCAATGAAGAAGTCCGCACTGAACGAATGAATCATCCACGACATGTGTCGCTGGTATGGCACACAGCAATCAAAGCAGCTCATCAGCAAGGCAGTCCAAAACACGAGAATTAGAGAGTGGAGGGGAGGAGCCCAAAGAAAGGCTTCCCTGTTGGCCGAGGTGGCGAGAAGTGGTTTTCTTTCTCCCTAAAGAGTCAAAGTGAGCCAGATTGCTCAATGCCACCTACACCGCTACACAGCTGCTACCTTTGATCACACAGGATTTGTGACTGCACATAAATAACAGGGATTTACGGATGACCGTGTGTGTGTGTGTGTGTGTGTGTGTGTCTGGTGGGTGTAGGGGTGAACTCGCATGAAAGATGATGGGGAGGACCGACTGGGGAGAATGAATTCTCTCTGGAGTTGTAGGAAATCTAAGTTGGTTGAAAAAAAAGGGGAAATTATTTGTTTGAGAGAAAGATTGATTCTGATTATTTCCTGTACATTCTCTTAGGGAACTGGTAAGAATAACTCATAAGTTTGCTTTTCAATGACCATACCAGGGATTTTTCAGAGTCTGGCATTATCATTATTTTAACAAAAGCAGAGATCAAGTTTTGAAATTAAGTTACCAAAGCGCATCATGATTCTAGATTTGTGCACGCTGGAAGAGAATTTACATGAAGTGTTTCAACCATTCCGGAGGCCCTTGATGGAAGCAAAAGGCATTTCGGGGTCCCTTTGAAAGCAGAAGACTTTGGAAAGTACAGGCTGCTACTGTGATGGAGAATGATAGAAAAGAAAATGAAATAATGGACAAAGTAGGGCTGAGCAGAAACTGCCTCGGACTGTAAGCGGGCGGACGGGGCATTGTCATGAGAGTAAGAATGAGTGAATGAGCTACTGTACTCGAATCTTCAGTCCAGACCTGGGCTTCAAGCTCCCCCCAGACACCTGTACCCGGATGTCCTATAGGTGTCTTCGACCGAACTGCGTCAAAACTCAACCCACGCTGCTCACCCAACCCTGTATTCCCGGGTTCACAATGTCACAACCTGGACACACCCTTTTTCCTCCCTCGCCATGAACCTCTGCTGGTCACCAACCTGTCCCTGCCTCACTCTCATAAGGCTTCTTTTGGAGCGCTGATCTTCTCCCTAGACCCTTCTCTAGGCTTCCCTGGCCTCAGTCTTATCCCTGCTCAGGACTCCCATGCTAGCTCTGCCGAAAGGATCTCTCTAAAGAACAAACCCATTGTCACTTCCTCTGGAAAATCCCTCAGGGGCTCCCTGCTGCCTGCAGGAGGGCTCAAGTGCCCACACCGGCAGACCCTCTTTGACTTGACCTGTGCGCCATGCCTGCCTCGTCTGCGCACTGGCCACAGGCAACCCTGCCACATTTTTCCGAACGCTGGCACCAGGTGCACCTGCACGTGACTTCTCCCTGTGGGAAGCACTTTGCACTGCGTGCGCCTGACTAGTCTGACTCATCATTTGGGATCCATCTGAAGAGTAATCCATTCAATGTGTGAGGTCCTCCTGTAGCTCCCCTCCCTGCCCCAGCCCGCCGCTGGTGCCCAGCCACTTCGTAAGCAGGTGCACCTTGCCTCTTCTGCGTCTACATTAACGAGGGGTTCTTTGCTCTAATACCACACTTACAGCACTCCCTGTCCCTCCCTGCTAGAATGCAAGCCCCTCGAGGACAGGGCTGTGTTATTCCACCCTACAGCCTTCCCCTCTCCAGCATTTAACACATTTCCTAGCATGCAATAGGAGCCCAGTATGTTATTTTTTTAATGACCAAATGAAGTTGATGGTGAAAACAACGTTCCTTTAAAATTGTCTGAGCTTCCAGAACCACACAAGTTTCTGTGTGGTTACAATAAAGGTTAATTTTGCAGTCAGATACTGTCAACATCTGAATGTATGGTGACCAGTTATCCATTTGTTCCCCTAGAATTTTTAAATCTAAATTTGTGTTGTGTTTTCGAGGCATTTTTCAAATAAAGGGACAAGAATGAAGTATGAGAATGAGAAAATCAGTCAATTTAGCGACTGTTAACTGGTGTGGTAAGGCTGTGGGCAGAATTGACTAAAACAAGATTTACAGCATCAGTGGAACCTAATTTTCTCTCTTGGCTTCGTGTACCAGACACCTGTGGCCAATTCTTCAGCTGCTGGGCAGATCTGGTCTTAAAGAAGAATGACACAATTCCTCAGAGAGGGAGAGATTCAGGTCGAGATCTTCCCTTAACCTTTTGCACCAGGCTTGAGACATACAAGCTATTTGATAAATGTCAGCCAAATGAATCAAGGCACCTAAAGAGATTAGTACTGAGCGTTCTCTCTTCTGAAATTAAATCTTTCGGATGGTTAAAATTATTAATCTTGAAAATGTCTAACTTCTCAAAGATTTACGAAGCAGAGAATAAATAACCTAATTATTTCAAAGAGAAGCGCGCTGCTGTCTTTGTCATTCAGAGTACAGTCACCTGTCCCAGCAATGCTGGAAGACAGGATGACTCTGAATAGCTCCCAAGATGCCTGCTTTCACAGTAAAATGGCATAGGAAAGATGACCTGGTTTCTGTTCTGTGACAGCAAAACGAGATGCTGAATTTTGCTAGAAATCAGATGCAGGAAAACTGGAAAGGGAGGTTCATTTGGAAGGTAGAGGAATTCCTAAATGTCACCACCAGGTAATTCAACCCATTTTGGAGTGTCCCTATCAGACTGAAAAAGCCTCTTACAAAGAGCGGTATTCTGCACTTTTCATAAACTGGATTTCGGGGAAAAGGCATACGAATTGAACTCTGTTTCCCTGACAGGTACCCCTTTATCGCCTTCCACTGAGTAAACCTTGACAAATTAGGAGAAATAGCAGAAATGTTGTTATTAACAGCTGATGAGGTTCTCATAACCAGACCTTTCTCTTACGTCATTTCTGGTCCAATTTATACTATGTTCGGTTAAGTATGGGTAAGCAGCATGGGTAAGCAAAGACGAATCTTAATCTCTGGAAAGAGAAGCCTCCCATGTGCTCCCTGTTCTAGCAGGAAAAATGAGGAATGCCGCACTTGGTGGACCAATTAGGATTAAGGAACTACCCTCTCTGCCTCCTAGGCTGCAGGTGCTGCTGCTTCTCAGGGCAAATTCTTTCCCCTTTCTGACCAAGGACTTCAACTTCCTAACAACGTCACCATGGACCTTCCATGAATCCATTTCAAGTCACCGTTTTCCAAAACATCTAATACATATTATCTTAGCTCTATGCACGTCACTAGAAACATAGCCTATGACTTTATTATTCTGACATACACTAGGATGGCTGTTTGCAATAGTGTTGTTCTTGTCTTTGGGTGCTCGCAGTACCTTAGGAACATTTCTAAAGTTTTTTTTAGGTTGATCCAAAGATCACCAGCCAGGACAAGGCCACAGTGTTGTATGAAATACTCTGTGTGTGGCAGGTCAAGGTCGCATTACTGGATAAGACCTTGTTTTAATAAAATCATTATTCTTTGTGCCTATCTTTGAAAACCAAAATTGTGAGGTAAAAAAAAAACCCTAAAAAACAAAAACAAAAACAAAAACCAAACACCTGTCTTTTGTTTTTAATTGGCAAAAGAAATATGAACCCCCTACTCCTTTAGTAAACTATGGTAAGAAAATGATAAATAGCATACTAAGGAAATACACCTATTTTAAAGCAATTGTGGCAATTTTATGCTCACTGTAAAATTCTGGAAAGCAGTATTTTTACTGGTCGAAGACAAAACTAGGACTCTGTGCTTTGGCATAATCTAATTTAAACCAAAGGGTAGCTTGTACCCCTAAATACACTGAGGACTTCTACTTTTGGTTCAGTTCTAAACTGTTGGGCTTCTTGCTTAATTCAATTTGTAATAACCCCTGAACCCCAGTGCCAGAAAATGAAGGTCTGCCTACAATGTACTTGATTGCTCAGTAACACCTGGAAGAAGCAGTAAGCCTCTGTGACAAGCCCCATCCTCGTGGCCAGATTTCCCAGCAATCGGCTCATCAATGTGCTTATTAGTTAATCAAAGTGATGCGTTAAGACAATGTGAGGCTGGGGAAACCTGGCACTAAATGACAACAAAGAACAGAAGACTACCAACCTACACGCGTGGTTTGAACTTTAAATCTATCCAAAGACTTCTTTTTAATACACATTTTCAGAAGTTGGATGGTATATATAAACATGGAGAATGTGTCACTTCCAGAAGGACAATAAACCACTGGCTAAAAGCAAACCTTTATTAGTTTAACTTTTAGTTGAAATGAGAAACCACACATTTTTTTCATAGGTGCTGGAGCAAATGTACTACAATTTCGAGAAAAGGACTGCATATATATTAGTGTGCTGGGTGCAAGGAAACATGCTATGAATAGAAAATAAGTCAGAATGGGCACCTTGCCCTGACACCCGCGAAGGCAGCGTGTAAAACACCCGGATGCTGCATCAAGCATTGCGCACGCACAGATTTTGGGCTCTGTCGTCACTTCTAATCTTATTTTCTATTACCAGAGTGTATTTATTAAAAGCGCCAAAGTCAAGGGGTCATCAACCAAAAAAGAGTTCTTAAATTTAAAAAAAAGTTAATAGGTCACAAGAGCAAATTGGGTAAAAGCTCGACGGGCCATTTTACAGCAAACTTGGGGGGAAAGCACAGTACCGTGCGAGGGCCCTGATTCTCTGGTATCACTCTGTCCACATAACACCTGGCTGCCTAGACAAAGAGTAAACAACAAAGCGTTCACTCTCACATTTGAAACAGCGCCCCCCTCCCTTTACCTGCAATCCCTCTGCGTCCACACCAGTGCCTACTTACTGTGGTCAATATAAAACGTTCGGCCATCCACATGAATTCTTTCTTCCCAACCAGGCTGGTGTCAGGGAAAAAGAGGGAAAATACAAACAATGAGCGAGCTGAGCCAAAATCAAAGGCAAAATTAAGACATTCTAGGACCCTTTCTTCCTATTTCCCCCTCGGGCACATTTTGACATTAGGAATGAACTTCAAGCATTTCAAGTTAACCTTGACAACATCTAGAGCACACTGGAATCACAAGTTCCACAATTTCAATGGATTCACCGCATGGACAGGAAATGGGGGGGGGGGTTGCTATTTCAAAGGCTTCACTGGGAAACTTCAGCATACCGTGGAACAGTTGCACTGGGGGGTTGAACACCTCACTGAATTAGATGTTTACTGAGTACCAGAGGGAGGAGGTGGGAAACACGAAAATGTTAGAGACAGCCGCTTTATTCATGTCATTGCTGGCTGAGGAATCTAGCCTGTGTACTCCTCTGTCATGCATGCTCCCTGTTCAAACTCTGGAACCAAAGAGACTGGGGTAATTTTGTTCAAGAGAGGGCTGATATGCTCTCATCATCTGAACTGTGCCTACCTGCTGTTTGAAACTCAGGAACCTACCAGGTTCTCTCCCTTTTGAAAACACTCTCCAGACACATTGTGGGCTCTTTTCTTCTAAACCCAGGAACCAAGCAGATTTGGAGAACGAGGGGTGTCTGTATAACTTCATGAATAAAGACTGAACCCCAAATCTCCTAGCCTCAAATTTTGCCATAATACACCACACACCAGGCAACAGAAAAGGTTCTTATGCTGAGAGAAAAACCAACCAAAAAATTTCCAGTGCCCTTCCACTTAAAAATAGTCTTACCATTCCACCCCTCCCCCACCCCATAAGGCTTTTTCTTTTAACGGAGGCGGGTTGGGGAGGTTACATGGTGAAAATTTCATTCAAAATCTGTTTTGGAGTAAATAGCTCAATCCCGTTCAGGCTCCCAAAGAGAACAAATTGATTAAAAAATTAGATTTATAAGCTGTCATCGACCAGGGAGGAAAACTTAAAATATCTGCAGGCTAAATGACTTACATAAATGTTCTGTGGTTAGGTATACCTTTTTCTTCACCGTTTTTAATATTTTTGTTCCTATTGACTAAATCAGCATTATGGGCAGAACTTAGCGGCCGCTACGTTACAAAACAAACGTGTGCTGCTTAAATTGTCACCTGTAAAGAGTGCCTCTCACATCTTAGTTGCACGGTCTACTTACTACCGGTAGCTGGCAATTCAGAAGCCTCTTTTATATGTACTGGATGTTGGATGAATTGTATATATTAGAATACAGTCATACACCGAATTCTATGAAGGAATTACAGACCAATGTGGCCCCAAAAGTCTGGAGAAATTGTCACAGGGTCTCTCCATCAACACTGGGCAGATAAATGAATAAACATTTTCAGACTTGTCCAGGTGTCTCCAGTGTACTCACAGGAAGAGGGCCAAGGTCATTGGGGTTTAAAGGTGCCTTTGACCGCATGTGTACTGGAAATTTCAGGCGTGGATCTTCCTGCAAGAAAAATGTAAAAGGCAGAAGGTGTTAGGAGTGACTGACTGTGTGCTATTACTGGTTCCTTCCCTGCGGGAGCTGTGTGCTCCAAGGCAACCAGGATGCACGTGCATGGAACCATGCTCCCCAGTGCACAGGAATGTGGCTCCATCTTTGAACAGGAGGCCTGGCTGACCATCTCTCAAGAGTCCACTCTTCCTCCTTGTCCTTGGTGAAAGAAGGAGAGTAAGACTATTTAAATAAAAGGTTAACCGTTTTCTCAAGATGGTGAAGGTGAAGAGGAAGAGGGTTCTAGCAGTAATGTTACTATGGAAACCAGAATAAAGGGAGCCAGCCAAGAGGAGGCCCTACTCCATGGAAGAGGGAGTGAAGCCCTAGTGTGTAGGCCTTCCTGTGGATCCGGAGTTCTGGGGCAGGGTGGCTGGCCTAACAGTTAGGAAGAGCCTCTCCATCAGCACCTGAGTTCCCTGCTCCTCCCTCCCACTCTTTCCTGAACGGAAGCAGAGAATCTGAATCTGGTCTGACCGGCAAGCCACGTGTCATCCCAGAGAGAGTTTGCTTCTTCACGCAGTCTCATCCCTATTCTACAGCTTTACTGAGATTCTCAAGTTCTGCAGACTAGGTTCTCACGTATGTCTTAGTACTTACAAGTTGGCCAAAGATTCTCCTTACAGGATATGCTTCTAAAGATACCACAGAGAACCAACAAAGAGAAATACGTAGTGTGACATCTGTGGTCATGCCTTCTGGTTGACAAAGTACAGTCAGACATAATGATCTTGCAACCTCGCTGTTAAGAGGTTGGGCACATGGTCTCCATTTCTTGAGATGAGGAACAAGAGTTTCAGGAAGAATGAGAACTTGCCCAGAGGTCCGGACCCACAGTCTGGGAGCTGCCTCTCACTGATATGGACCCAACGATAATGCGAGGTAACTAAGAGAATGCACATTTTAAACTCAAAAGGTTAGAAAACAAGTGATAAAACTCAGAATAATAAAATGTCAATCAAATAAGCCTAAAATAAACAAAATCCTTGAAAAATAGCCCTTTATTTCAATTACAGCCTGTATTACTGTCAAATGAGTGAAAGATTTTCTGCCTTGGCATTTTCCCAAGTCAACCAGAAAATGAAATAATTAGTACAGACCTTGGAAAATAATAAAATTTACTTTGTGACTACTAATGGGTATGAGGTTTCCTTTGGGGATGATGAACATGTTCTAAAATTGATTACAGTGATGGCTGCTCATCTTTGTTCACTGTCAAAGATCAATTGTCTACTTTAAATGAGTGAATTGTTTGGTATGTGAATATTTCAATAAAGCTGTAAAAAGTTATTTTTTCAAGTCAACAGTTTAAACCATTAGCATGACTGGATTATAACAAAGTGATCAATTTTTGAAATTGGTAAAAGTAAAAAAAAATCACAAAAAATAAAATTAACCTTTGCTTTCTGTTACCTATACCCAACTTTTAATTGACAGAATTAATCATGTTAGTGGTTTATGATGAATATTGACCCTGACCTCTACTAACATGCTTTTAAAAATAGGTCCAGTATTCTGTAGCATATTGGAACACGTACAGTGTAAACAGATGTATTAAACAGATTTAGGATTTAGAAAGTTCGAACAGCTGATACTCTGAGAAACATTTGTGATGGGTTCATTGTGATAGAGGAAAAACAAGCACAGAACTCCACAAAAGCTACCCACTCATGGCAGACTCTGAGCTGGGCCAGAGTCACAGCCACAGGGGACCCTGTGGAACACAGCCCCTGACTGTGCAGGTGTGCAAAAAGACCGAGGCCACTATGGCACCACATGCAAGGCCAGCCATGCCTTGGAATCACACGTATAAGCCACTATGAAAGACAACCAGCCCTTTTGGTTAAAAGCTGGTGATTTAAAAGGGGGGGAAACCTCCCTGAAATTAAAGTACCAGGATTAGAGGCTGGGGGCAGGGCGGAGGGAGCATAAAGCATAAAATAAACCCAATTTTGCAGATCTGGTAGGATGGCCTGGCACGAAAAACCAGAGTTTATAGAATGTGAGGGCTACAGGGCCTTAGGAGTCATGGTTTTTTATTATACCAACAAAAATAAAACAGTGGCAGCAGCGGCAATCTCTTAGTCTCTGAAGCCTAAGTCTAGGGGCACACTGAACTCCCCTGCCCCCCTGAACAGCCAAGGAAGCTGGCACCCCCAAGCTGATGGCATAGGTGGAGGGCGGCCAAGGCCCCAATGAGTGATGACAACATTAGGGATGCCAAGAGTTGGAACACTAATGAGGTCTCAGATGATATGACTATAAATGAATAAAATATGAAGAAGCACATTTGACCGTTTCTCTCTTTCCTCAGCACAGTTAAGAACACTCACTATTTCACAATTATTCCAATATTTCCCAATTACTTCCCTCAATACAGTTGAAAGAGGTTTTAAACAATGCGAAGAGCAACATCTTTTTAAATACCAAAAAGGGTTCCTAGCAGAATCACTACACACACACACACACACACACACACTCTTGTATAAATAACAAAGGAGTACTGGCTGGTCAGAAAAACAGCTTTCCCCCTCCATCCTGGGAGAGATCAATAGCCATGTCTAGGCTACCTTGAGTTTATCAGTTTGGATCAGGTCGAGGACAGACCTGAAACCTCGCTAAGGCATACTCTTCCTTGCTGCAAAAATGCGCCAAAGCTTTGTCCTGCAGAAGACACATACTCTCACACACACACTTAGCAGGAGGAATGGACAAACTGAAGGCCTCCAGGAGGCATCTGTGACCTGCCCCAGATGGGGACAAGTGGATCAGTTGCTGGAAGTCTGGCCACAGGGAATCCTCACATGGACAGGGTCTGCCAGTAGCTCACAGACCTAGGGCCTCTCCTCGATGGCGCTAAGGGACTGAGCATGGCGCACAGATCCTTGCTGTCAGGCACAGGGTCTCTGATGTTACTCCAGAGGGACTGGGGGCACCCTGCTTTCAGATCAGGTCATGCTTTAGAGATGGACTTCAGAGGGGTGCGACAGGGGAACCGTGGCCCCAACTCTTTACATGCTGTGGCTTAGTGCTGGGGTCCAGAGCCCGCAGGCTGATGGGGACAGGAGCACTGTTCTCATTCCTCTCCTCCCGTGCTACCAGCCTTTCTGCTTTGTTCACTATAAGGCTCAAACCTAAGAAGAGCTATGCTGGCCTCTTGTCTGTCCTCTCTTAAAAAATGAAACAAAGCCCAAACCAACTCAAAATAGATTTTAAGCTGAACAGTAGCTTTACAGTTCCCTCTGTCCCTCCATCTTTTGTCCAAATCGACAGGCAATTCAGAGCCTGCCTTTGACGGGAAGAATTCTGTACAGGCCTTTGTTTAGAAGGAGAGAGAGCAGCTGGCCCCGCCTGATTAAGAGTCTGATTAAGAAGGGGAGTAACCGGGGGAATTTCCAGTTGTCACCTTAAGGGTTTTCGACACTGGCAGCAGCAACAAAATGTTGTTTTAGCAAATTAAAATTTTAAGGCAGTACATCAGTCCATCACAAGCATCTGGGTAGAAAGGGACAACTGGAAATTCAACCCGGGTTTCGTTCAGCTACATTGCAGGCAATAAAGCACACTAGAGCTGTTTACCATAAAATCCGCCCAGCTGCAGTTCCTCTGCAGTTGTGGTGTGGAAGGCTGTGAAAGGTTAGGGGAATCTGATTACTGAGCTAGTTCAAATGACTAAAATCATAGCTTATGTTGGCAAGCCACAGTGGCTCCATACACTAATCCATCTACTTTGATACTATTTACCCCCTATTTCTGGAGCTCCCATTTCTGGCTGAGGATTTGTGGAAATGGGTACTCTAGCAGCACAGCCACACATGCTATGTCAACGAGGAAGAAAAGACTTAAAAACCAGTCTTGCCCTGGCTGGGTGGCTCAGCTGGCTGGAGCATCATGCCATACACAAAAAGGTTGTGGGTTTGATTCCCAGTCAGGGCACATACCTGGGTTGCAGGTTTGATCCCTGATCGGGGGGCATCTGGGAAGCAATCAATTGATGTTTCTCTCTCACATCAGTGTTTGTCTTTCTCTTTTTCTCCCTTCCTCTCTAAAATCAATAAAAACAACAACAAAAGAACATATCCTCGGGGGAGAATGAAACAAAACAAAACAATCTCCATGAGTGTGTTTTCCTCATAGCTGCCTATCTCTTACTCTCTTCTCAGCCACAAACCTGTAATATGATGTTCAGACTCAGAGGTGAGTCACGCAAAGCTACCCATCATTATATGCCTTAGAGGTAGTTACAACTTTAGTGAGTATCACCAGGATCTAAATGATAAATACTCTTGGCGGGCTATGACGTTACTTTAAAATAGGAATGACTTTTAGATTGGTTCTCACTGCAGGGTGTCTGCCAATGTGTGATAACATTTTTGGTTATCGTCACTATGGTGCGGGAGGGTAAGAAATGGTGGTTATTCAGTGGCAGGAACCAAAGATGTTAGGTGTCTTGAAATAAGGCATAGTCATAGTCCTGCCCCCAAATGCCGAGAATGTCCTCATGGAGATGTGTTGTATCATGATCCACCCATAGGGTTTGAGAGAGAGAGAGAGCCATCCAGGCCGTCTAGTCCAATTCTCAAAGGATTGATTAACATCACACCATGGGCAAGTATAAAGATAGCCCAGACCATTTTGGTCCAGGCCTCCTCATCACACATCACACTGCTATTCTGTCAACTGGACACATTCGGAGTCTTCACTGGAAGCGGGAGTCTAAAGTGTGCATTCACTGCTGGTCCAAGACTGGAGAGCTAGGGGCCGACAGCAACCCCAGCACTCAGCCAGCTCTCCCATCCCATCAGTTCTGAGCAAGCAGCAAAGATGCTAGAGGGACTGATTTAAACTCTGTACTCAGACCATTGGTTGGGAACATAAGGGATAGGAAGAAAAATAATCCTCCTGCAGCATCCAAAATGGTCAGAAACAAGAGGACCAACTTTAGTTCAATCACAGGCCTGTGGGTTATACAGTAGAAAAAAACCACTGACCCTTAAAAAACAAAACAAAAACTATGCACTACATTACATAAGCCACCACTGATTCGGCTAAAAAATGAACTTACAGGGGAATATAAAGATATATCCATTCACTTTTTTTAAAAGATTTTATTTATTTTTAGATGGGAAGGGAGGGAGAAAGAGAGGAAGAGAAACATCAATGTGTGGTTGCCTCTCACGTGCCCCCTAAGGGAGACCTGGCCCACAACCCAGGCATGTGCCCTGCCTGGAAATCAGACCGGGGACCCTTTGCTTCACAGGCTGGCACTCAATCCACTGAGCCACACCAGCCAGGGCAGTTCATTTACTTTTAATGAATCCCATCTCGTCCAAGTTAACACAACACAGAGGTTCTTTCTAATGCACGACTCAGGGGCATGGGGAAGGGCAGCGTGAGAAGAAAAGTCAAGTTTGACAAAATGTTCACAAAAAAGAGCTATCAAATTTCCAAGCAAAGCCCTTCAGTACATCTCCTGCTCCCCAATTAAAGGTGTGAAATGTGCACAGACGCGTGAAGTACTAATCTGAGGTGAACAGTACGAACTAAAGAGCCAAATAAAAAAAAAAAAGATGGGCCATGTTGATAAAAATGCAAAATGAAACTGGCAAAGAAAAATTATTTTTCAAAAGACTGGAATTCCTGTTACACTATCCTGAGATGTGAAACAACAACGTCAGCATCCTAGTAATACGGAACATGGCTTCTTCCCCCACCAAGTACGATCAACGGGCAGAACGCGAGCTTTCCAGGAGCGCTGCGGAGAAACGGCGGCTGACCTGGGGCCAGCCACTGGCCCTTGCCCTGGGCCCGCACATCCCCCGCTCCCACCAGCCCACACGTGCAGAATCCTGACGCAGGCTGAGCAAACCCTCTGCAGACGAGCTTCAGTGTCGGTGATGTTTCTCTACGAGAACCATGAGTACAGAGTGAGGACACGAAGGAATCAAGGCCGGACCTCACGGCGCAAACGGCCGGACAGGAGCGGCGACCTTACCCATGTCGTAGTCTTTGTGTTGTGGTCAATGAAGAAGGGCCGGCCGTTCGGCGCGATCCTCATCTCCCAGCCGGGGGGCAGGAAGCTCTGTGTGACTTTGTGTTGTGGTTTGGGGGAGTTGTAGGGAGATGGCTGTGGGGACTGTGGATTGGAAAGGGTGTCTTTCACAGCCCGGCGTATGGGAGAGTCCTTGGTGCCCTGAGGAACAATAACGAGCATTAGAACGCTCCGCGTGGCGCTGTGGCGGATGTGTCAAAATGTGCCTGGGCATTGCAGATGCTCCTCTTTGCAGAGTGACAAGGGGGCAGCTCCTAGAAAGCCTGTCTCTGTCATTTACTTAGTTTTAAGTCACTCTAACTCTAAAGTTTTTCTGTTGGTTAACACATGACATTAATTACTTTAAACCACTGTCCCTTGAGGGCTCCTGGATATATAATGAAAATATTGTTCTCTACCGAAAATTATGGATGCAGATTTTACAGAGGGTGGAGAACAACAGGCCACTGCTCTTAATGAGCGCACACTCTAATGAAGAATGGGTTGGTAATTTGCAGAGTGCAAAAAGAAACCCCCGTGTCATTGAGGACAACCATCTGGTCTTGTACAGTTACCCTTGACATTTCTATCGCAGTTGGAAGAGCGCTACCACCCATCCCCTTCTATCAGCATCTCAAGCCCAAGGCACAGAGAATCCCACCGCTATCTCTAAGACCCAGTCAAGTTTGGAGCTCGAACATTTACGCTCTGGCTTCTCTAAGTCTCTGATATGGTGATGTTAAGGGATGGCGCTAAAACCACACAGACAGGAGAGCACACGCAGATGCCCAGCGATGACTTAGAGACGCAGATATGCGTCTGAAACACGTGTGCCCACACAATGAGAGACCTTCCAGTCGAAAGGAAATGAAATGATGAAAACCACAGCTATGACTTAAAACTCAATACAAACACTGGTACTTGAAGGAGTTATTATGCACATCTAATGAGGCAACAGGCAAGAAGGAGCGAAACATAACACGAATGGAGAAAGTTCTGAAAAGAGGGGCCCACAGGTCCAGCATGAGCCACCATGACCTCAGCCAGGTGAGAACGAGAATCGGAAGAGAGTCCAGGGTTGCAAGCTGGGTGGAACAGAGAAGCATGCAGTCAGGCTGCCCGAGAACACCCTTCACCGTGAACACATTGAGCAATTAGACAGGAAGGTGGCCGCAGAACTGAAGTTCAAGTGAAGAGAGAAGAGAGAATGAGAAGTCGCAGGATAGACATGACCCCAGTTAGACGGGTGGCCTGCTCACCTCCAGTGGGGCAGATAAAGTCACCGTTGGCGAGCTAAGGCTACGAGGCCGGCGGATCTGAGGCTCGATTAGATGGTTGTTACTGTTGGTGGGTCCAGATGCACCATCTTCTGCAAGCTACGTTAAGAGGCAAAAACAAGTTAGCTTCACACGAGGGTCTGTGTGTGTGTGCACGCACTCGCGCGTGTGTTTGCTTGGGAGTGTGGCCCCAAACAACAACACGGCCAGCAGTAATGAGAGGTCTGGCCTATTAAAAGCATGGAGGAAATGATTAAACATAATAATGGGGGGTGGTGGTGAGGAAACATTCAAGGGAAATAAAAATGAATCACTAGCCCATGAAAATGAGCCTCAGGAAAAAGGGGGAGGGGTGGGAGAGATGCTACACATTGTCACAGGCTCTTACTTTGAAAACATCTTTCACATGACATTTAAATATATATATATCTAGGGACAGACTAATTTGGGGATGAAATTCTTCCTTAGGCATATGTTACACTTAAAACGAGGCAGTTTCTTTGTGAGAAAAAACAATTTCTAACACACGGGTTCTCAGGACAATAGATAATAAACATCAGCAACAAGGGGCTCCTGTACATTTCAGCCCCGACAGCCTGCAAGCGTGAGCTGCCCGGCGATCTGCATACCTGCATGATAGGCCGCGTCCAAGTTGTGGTTCGATTGTTATGATTGACATAGTATGTGCGTCCCTTAGCATCTTTTCTCTCCTCCCAGCCTGAAGGTAGGCCCGGCGTGGTATGTACATAGGCCACTGATGGCTGTTTGTGTAAGAAATCATCATTATTTCATGCATTTGCTTTCTGATCAGTTTCATCAGGTCATGTACACCCGGAGAACTATTTTATTTTTCCACACAAAAGTCAATTGTATGGGTACCCAAAACAGTAGTGTCTGGAAAACAAGAGCAGATTTCCAGTACCTTCCTATCTACCCAATGTACTCTGACACGAACCCTACGGAGTCCGAAACCTTACAACACTCAGTTCTCACGCCATTACATCTTAAATGTAAAGGTTGTTGTTCGTGAGATGAGGAAAGAGAAAAGTACAATCTGTTTTAGATACTACATTTTATTGTCAGGCTTTGTTGAGCTTAAAGGTATTTCAAATGGTCCAATGCCACTCTCTGTGAAGGAACACTCTGAATGTCCTGAGTACAGCTGCCACAGGCATACTTTCCTAGCTCATTCCTGAAATCTTCACCAGCGTATGGCCTCTGCATTATGTCTTTCAGAGGAAGTCTGCCTTCACACCAGAAGCCTATAATCAAGAGGACCAATCAGGACACCCCAACTGGCCTAGCTCAGGAAGCCACCTGGCAACATGAGGTCAGAATTCCACAGAGCCTGAGAACTGAGGCTGTATTTACCCTGTCTGCGCATGTGGAGTTTGTCTCTTTAAAGGGTGAAGGAAGCACAGGCAGTTTCTGGGGTAAGAGACATGTCCAGTATAGACTGACTATGTTTAGACAGTCCAAATTAGATCAAAAAAGGATTCCTGAGACACTTTTGCTGTAAGCAGCAGTCAGGATGGAGAGCTCTGGAATAGCAGGGACATTTCAGGGACTCGAGGAGGCAATGGCATGGACATCTGAGGTCAGTGCTGTCTCAGGAAGAAGTCCTGGATTGTATGGATGCCACACATCAGACCTGTAACTCGGAGAGGGGTGCCACTCTAAGGATGGGGGCCTAGAAAACAAGAAGCCAACCACAGCTAGCAAGGCTCCCAGGAGAACATAAAAGCAGCAAGAGGCCGAATATTCCACGCGGTCCAAAGGAAGCCACTTCTTTCTGGGTACTACCTTCCCTAATTAGGATCTTCTCACCCTCCAGATGTTTTACCAGCTGTTGTTTTCTTGGCATTAGGCTGAGGATGTACTGGGTTGGCCAAAAAGTCCGTCAATGTTTTTTTCCACACAATGGCTCTAGTGGCGCTTAGTTGTCTTTAACTTCATTTGCGACAATTTTGTTAGATTGCATTGACAGCTGTCCTGTCAGTGTGCATTAAAAAAAAAAAAATCAAAATTGGCAAATTTTTGTGCAGCCATTTAAATATTGAAAATGGAAGAAAATATCAACATTTTGGACATATTATGCTTTATAATTTTAAGGAAGGTAAAAACTCAATGGAAATGCACAAAAACATTTGTGTGGTGAAAGGAGAAGGTGCTGTGAATGATCAAATGAGTCAAAAGTGGTTTGCAAATTTCTTGGTACCGTTGACATTTCAGCCAAATAACTCTTTGCTGTGGGGCTGTCTTATGCATTGGAAGATGTTTAGCGGCACCCCTGACCTCTACCCACTAAGCCAATAGCGGGAGATAGCTGACATACTCAAAATACCCAAATCAATAAAGTTATTGGTGAAAATGAAAAATGTGCCTCATTTCACAGAGAAAACATAACGGACTTTTTGGCCAACCCAATAACTCTCTTAGCCCAGCTCCTGCCTGGGCTTACCCCACCTTGTGTGTTCTCTACTGACAATGTGCCCTTGGGGACTTCAGTTAATGAGGCTCGATATTCTGCTTCATAAGCTCAATAGCATGTTGCAGAGAAAAACGGGGCCGTGGCAGCTGCCTCAATGGTTATTTCTGTGTAACAGGCAAGGCAAGGTTGTGTGCAAAAGAACCTTCTGCTAAAACTGCAGCGACTGCTTTCTTGACATTTGTCCAGATAAAGGCCGAAGGCCCCATACTGGTTACTTCCAGGACTCTGACCACACAGCATCCTGGATCTGGGTGCTGGGATTCAGCCAGGGCAGAAGAAACACCAACTCGCAGACCTGACCCTTTCACAGGTATTTGAGACAGGAATTCGTCTGCAGCCCGAAGCTCCTCCCCGCCCCTCCTCTAGCTGTGGCACCAACAGAAAAGAGCTATTGCCAGTCTACTTTTTTATCTGGACACTACAAGAAATGACTCTGCCGAACCAAGTTAGAACCAAGTTAGGCTCCATGTGAGTGTTAATTGGTCTGTGTGGCAAAGTATGAGTGAGCAAGCCATGACCTACTGTTGTTTACAGGGTGACCAAAATGCTTTTGCTAAATGAAGTCCTACATGGAATTTGCTGCTTTTCTTGCTCCTTGTTGAGTTATTTTTTGGGAGAGGCAATTAGATAGGCCCATAGAAAACTCTGTTGTGGAAACCGTAAGGATAGATTTACAGTTATAGCATCGCTGGAAAGGATATTTATGAGGAGCCTGATAAACTGATAGAGCTTGGCTGAGTTGTGCACAGCTTCAGGATGCAGTCCTAAAGCTGAACGACTTCTAGCACAGGATCCCAGCATCCAGCTTATTTTCGTAGGCCCAGTTAATAGGGCTAATCAGATCATGGAAAATGAGGAGTGTAGTAGAGAATACTGACTTGATTAAAATGTTCATTTTACCTTCTCCTGAGAACTGAATTTGTAACCCATAATATAGCTGCCTTTATGCGAGACAGTGTCATTAAAATGTTTCTTCATAGGTTTCTTTCCCAATGACCACGGAGAACAACCCGTATTAACGGTTCCACTTGTGTCTCAAGACCCTGCTGCCCACCACACTCAGGAGGGAGGGGCGGGGTTCCACTTCCACAGACAGAGCACGGGCAGCACGGAGTGGCGCTGGTGCCCTGGGGCCACAGCCAGACTCCTATTGCCACACGCATGTATGTGTGTGTGTGTGTGTGTGTGTGTGTGTGTGTGTGTACATGAGCACTGATGGGCATTCTGTCCCACCTTCAGAAACAAGTTAATTAGTCAAGAGACAAGGTAAAGCTGCTAGTAAGCTTCAGGTAACACCTTACAGCTCTGCATCTGAATAGACTATGGTGTTCCATAACGCCAAATGCCATTGCACATAGCTTCGTCAGGGCTCCATTTAGTTCATGAAAATGAAGAACTGCATTGCGTTTACACTAAAAAAGTTCCCATGTCCTTGGACAGGTGATGATCATTTGGCACGATCACAGGTGCTCTGAGACTCACTCAGACCCCGCCATCCCCGTGTCTCCTCAGTTTATTTTCGGGTCTCTGCAGCACAGGCCAGAGGACTGTGTTGTCCCCTCTCCATTTATCTCAGAGACGGCCCATGCCCAGCTAGCTGGGCAGCATACTGATTTGTGGTAAATGAAAGGGTTGTGTCCTGTAGGTGAGAACTGGCATTTGTCACACTATAGAGACAAAAGCACTACCAAGGAAAGACAGATGTGCCAGGACGGTGAGCAGAACATGTGTGGGACCAAACAAGCGGGGTAGGGGGCTGAGTGCTCATCAATGTGGGGAAATTATATAGACTTGTGCACACACATCACTGAGTATTACATAATTATTAACATGTCCCAGAGGAATGACCGTACATGAAAAATACCAAGTTGCTAAGTAATATGTACATGAGATCCCAGTTTTCTGTGTGTGTGTGTGTGTGTGTGTGTACATGTGTGCATGCATGTTTGTGAGAGGAGAACACAGCTCCAGTGTAAGAGTGTACACTCCAGCGTGGGGCTAACAGAGAGAGGGACAGGAGGAGTAAGAGGGAGGTCCCCTGGTAGGAGACAGAATTGGAAAAGAGAAAGTAAAGGGCACTGGTGTGAGGGAGAGTGACAGTGGAGACGAAACACATGGGATTCTTTCAGACCTACTGAAACCTCGAGTGTGGCCATAAGATAAGATGGCTCGTTGCAGCCAAAAGATGACCAGGTGCAGAGGGAGCATGAGAGTAGGCAAAACATTTAGGAACTACCCCTATGGCCCAAAAGTGAAAAAAAAGGAAACCAAACTCACATTTTTGATTTATTGGTGGGGGAGGGGAGAGTCCCGGCAAGAGGAAGAGTGTAGAGCGAGGGCCACAGGGGTCTCGTTCAGGGGGTCACTCTGTCCTGCCAGGAAGCTCTCACCATGGGGCCCAGCCCCCTCACGACCTGTCTGTCCTGTCAACACCACAGCTACCAGGACACTCCAATGGGAACAGCAGGTTCCAAGGCCAATAAAATGCAAAAGTGGATGAAAGACGAAGCTCATTAGCGCTGAATCCTACTCAAATTATCTCGTGAAGTGATCTGTCTACCTTGCAGCTCCACTGCCATAGGAATTTCTAGTGCACAGCCGGAAACGTGCTGGTTCATTTGGAAGTTCGTGACTTCTACTACCCTGCCCAACACAGGACCTTCACGTAAATTACTGCGGCTCAACAGCTTAAATGGGGCTGATTTTTGCTGATTGGCAATTTGACTTGTCTGGGTCCCAGGCTAAGCATTCAATTCTAACCATGTAACTAAACTGTTCCTTTAAATCATCAACATCCTGCAGAAAATTAGCACTTGTATAGGTATTTAAAGGTATATAACAAAATCAAATTCATGGCTTAGACAAACACCATTTTTTTCTCGACCTTTCAAACTTCATAAATGCCTCTCCCCCCCCCCCCAGGAAGTATGTGAACACTTGTTCATTCCTGTGAGGAGAGTCCCTGGTAGCACAAAAAGGTCAGTGGTTCAAGCTCTTGATACAGAAAACAGCTCAGCGTTTAGAATGTGGCAGAGAAAACGCACAGAGAGACCGCTCTGCTCTGCGCACAACGGGAAATCCGCTTGTACAATCGCATGCAGTTCCTGTGGCTTCCCTGGTTCCCTTCCGAACCAGTTCATTTACCCAACGGTCAAACGAGATGTATTTAATCAAAGCTTAACAGTGTTCCTAATAAAACTGCACGAGACTAAAAGTGGTTCCATTTTACCCGGCACCTTCGAACCATGTGGAAGTGAGAGGTTTAAAGGAAAAACCGTGTGCATCTCTGTCGCACAAGAAAAGCTGATGTCATCCAAAAGCAAGAAGAAAAAAAGAGCATATTCATCATTGTACAAATATTAAAACCAACCCGCAGTTTTGCCCTTAAAGTCTACAAGGGTAGCATTACCGTTGGCTCCTCACCACCCGTGACAGTTGACGAGCGCGCTCTCCTAGCTGGGGCACTGGGCTGTTAAATGATAATTCACATCAGTGAAATGTACTTAGGGAGACCACCCGATGCTGACTGAATCAGGAATCACTGCTGTGTCGCAGCCAGTAAGCAGGTGACATGAATCAGAACCCCTGAAAAGGCAGCCTGCCCAAGGAAAGCTGAGCACTCACTGATGACCAGGAGAAAAAAAAAGGATCCCCATCAACCTCCCGCAGGAGAAGCCTGGCGGGCGGGGGTGGGGGTGGGGGGCAGCCTTCATGTGGGTGCACAATGAAGCCACACCCTCAGTAATAATAATGTGAGAGGTCTTATTCGGAAAAAAAAAAAGGAAAACCGCTATGGTTTTGCACCCACTGTTAAATAATTAGCAGGTTCTTTAATCTGTCAAACTCAAACTCGGAGTAAGAGAGGCCCCTGGTAGTCAGTGAGTTTACAGCTTCACAGAGCACAAGGAAAGAGGGAGGGCCCATCAGTTTCCAGGAAAATGAGCCCTTTGGCAAATAAAATTGACATGAATTTTGAAAAGGAGAGAAGGTGCCATTGATTCAGCAAGGACAGTCACAGAGCCCTTAGGCTGAGGCCCCACGAGTCCGTCAGAGCTGACTGTTGTTTTGGGGGGAGCCTGGACTGAAACCATCCCAGAAAGGAAACTCCTCATCAACCAGCGCATCTGACAAAACGCACAAATGCATCTATTATTTTGACTACTCACTTGACTAGTGTACTCATTAATTCATTTTGTAAACATAAAAGACTAAAACCTAGGCAATAATATCCTTCTGAGTCATGCAACAGAGTCCACAGTAGGGAAGACACTGTGATTTCAAAATCTTTTATTCCCCCGTCACCCAGAATAAGTATTAGTGCTAAAAATGATGGAGGGTTTGTAGTCATAAAAATACTGGCTATGGCCAAACATCAGGGTCTGCGAGGGTAGACTTGCTAAAACCACGTCTTTTCTCCCCCCGAAGAAGAAATACATTTATATAACATTTCTTATTTTTAATGTGTATAGCAAGCATCTCCCAAGGCAGTTCTGGTCTGCCTCTGAATGGGAACATCCCCTTTCGTATATGTCCATTACTAAACACCCACCACCCTTCCATAGTTCCTTCTAGTTATAAAAACTGGGAGAGTGGGAACAAGTAATCGCTAATTCTTTAGTCAGTAGAGCTGTCTTTAAAGAGAAGGTGCAGAGGCTGCGTGGGGTTAAGAGTTTAGGTCATTAGTGAGAGAAAGCCATAGTCGCTCCCAACCTGGAAGAGTTCTTCCTGTTTAAAGGAATCCAACATGTTCTCAAAATACGGGTCACTGGAGCACACCTTAGGTTAATTAAAAAAACACAACAACTATGAATGTATGTTTTTAGGTAGGCCATTTAGTCAAGTGAACACAATATAAATGGCATTAATTTGGGTTAAAAACTAAGCAATTAAGTTTTTACGATTTTGGAGACTTTGGTGGCAAAAACAACTCTTTGTGTTGGAAATCCACCCTCCTTGGGCAATTTGCTGGGAAATCTGAATGTCGCATTTATGTCGTAAATGGATTTGCACAGGAAAAACTCTTCTGCAGTAGCCCCGGTGATTTTAGATAAAAGCCCAAAGAGCCAACTGAGGATGGGAAATGAGGGGGTTACCGGCGGTAGATGAGCCTGCTCTGCGACCACCTCGGTGACACTGCACGACCTCAGCCTCGAGGAGGGTTCCCTCTGCTGGAGGGGAGGAAAAGACATGAGCATCACGGAAACATTCTTGGAAAAACAAGTTCCATTGGCTGAAAAAATGCACCAGTCAATCCCATCCACCACTCTACGATAACGGAAGGTGAGTAAATGAAGCATCATCGTTTCAGAGAAGTGAGGACGATCTTTTCGTTTCTGCAGTTTCCACCCTCTGTGTTTTAAGCAGACTGCGGTTTGGTTGGTCCTTGGTCATTATACATAACAGCAGAAGTAAGAGAACGAGGACAAAACATGAAAGGGGACTCAACAGGCCACCCTGACACTGGAGGGTTGCTTTAAACTGGAAATGGGAAGCCGGAAGTCTTATCATCTGCTTTGGGATGCAACTTCGAGGTAAACTCTAGTGTGATATGAGTAGAGGAAGGGTATTGATTTATGTTGTTAAACAATTATTGACTATTACTATCAGTAACAAAGAACCAATGGGACTCTATATCCAGAGAAACCCGAATATACTCCTGTGCTACCTCTGAAGGGTCAGGTATTCACAATTTTAGTTTCTTAATGGAGTTGAAGTTGTACAGATAAGGAAGGAGGAAAAACAGTGATGTGAACCTCATAAGTCTAATGTGTAATGTACAATGTTTCTCTCACTTGTTTGCATTCATGGATGTAGTTAAAAAAAAAAAGAAGCCGAACGGATCCAATCAGAAAACACAGCAGGTGACATACACAAAGTCAGGGGTCTAATGAGCAACAGGTTCGTCCCTGGGACAAGTGTGTGGCATTTACTCATTGCTGACATTTTGCAATGATAACTAAAATGGGATAAGGTTAAAGAAAGACTCTGGGACTGTGACAGGGTGGGGGACTACTGGTGCCTTCCTGCGCTTGTTGCCATGAAGAGTCCGCTCTTTAGAGAAAATTCACACTATTGTTCTGGAACAGAGCAATACTATTGAGCCGAACTAGAGAAGAGCCCCCCATTCTTCTCTTTCTTAGGTGCTCTTCTGCAATCGTTAAGCCAGACTCAACACAATCTTAAAATAATTCTGACTCTAGCACGTGGATGCTAAAGATATTTTTACAGCTTTGATAAGCAAACGCAGGAGCTCCTTATACAAATAACTAAGAGATGCTAACTTAGTATTAATGCCGAAGAATACTATGATTTTTCAGTTGCTAGGACCAAAGGTATATAATTGCCAAAATTACTATAGTACTTACTTCCCTTTATAGGTTTTAAATATATGGCTTCATTGCTTATATTGTTTCCACAGCAACAGTTTTACCAATTCAAATGTCCCATTTATGCCAACTCTTTTCTTCCTGCCCCTTTAGTACTAAATTTTCATCTCAGGGGTCTTTCTCTTTCTGAAAAAATATTCGTAGAATTTTAATCTAAAACCACGTTAACTAGGTAATCACTGCAACTCACACGGTATGGACCAGTGGTGCCTTTTTAAATAAAAATATTGTAACTGAAGGAGTAACAATTGTGTGTGTATCGACTTGCTTTTACGTTATATGCGGCGCTCCCGCCCACTTACATGTGATATGATGGCAGCAGCGACTATTTTTCTAGGATGCCATTTTCAGTGACATCACCACCATCTTTACAAGAGAACATCTTGAAGTTCAATTTCTCGAGAAACTGAGGCTGCATTTGTTCTTAATTTAATGCATAAACAGGAGTTTTCTATGGGTTTTTTCTGTACACCTTTAGATTGTTAAACACAGAGAGGTCTTCATGGCTGATTCTGTTGCTTCTCATCAGGGTTGAGCTCCACCTGAAGCTTCTAGAAAGTGTCCCTAACTGTTGAGAACCCAAATTCCAATGCTACTACTGATGTCAGTATCCCAATGTCACAGCCCTTGTCAAGGACTAGTTTTCTGGGGCTGAGAAGGTGTTTTTTATCTCCCATCCTAACTTTGTCTTCGATGGGTCACTTATAGACCCTGCTTTCATCTGTGAAATGAGAATGACAGACATGAAGAGTGTGACTTAAGAGGATCAATTAGGAGGTTCAAAGTCTATGTCCCAATGCAAAATGCCACCTTTGTGATGGAAGTACTATGTGTGAGCCTTTGACTAGGAGAAGGAACACCACAAGGTTAAAGTTGGCAATTATAGAAGTCAGGAACTCTTATTATTCTCTTGCATTCTTTTCAAATTAAGAAAGATGCTCACCTACTTGGGATAGTTTAGGGACAGCCCTGCTTCTGCTAGGAAAGGAGGAACTTTGGAAAATGTCAGTTATCTGGGAGCTGGAAGACCCTTGGTCATTATTTGCACATAAGACTCTCTTAAAGCAACAAAAAATGATAAAACATTTGCTTAACTGCTCAAACAGGACGATTACTTACAATCAAAGAACCAAACTGCTCCCCGTTGGAGTCCGGAGTGATCTGAAGTCTCCTGCTCAGTTCCTCGGACAGCTCTTGAGGGCTGGTCCGAGAGCCTGGGGAGGAGGGGGGTGGGGGCAGCGCCAGACTGAGGGAGTCTCCAGTGATAGTCACTTCTTCCGAAATGGTCTCCCAAGGCTATCAGGGAAGGAGACACTGAGTTAAATGGTAGGGATGAGGAATCCTCTCCTCCCCTCCCCAATAGTAACCATTATCATAATTATAATTAACATTTACTGAGCACTTAGGAGGCAGACAACCTTCTTAAACATCATGACAAAGATATGACTACTACCCTAATTAACAGATGAGGAAACTGAGGCACCGAGGGTGACCTGCCCAAGGTAACAGTGTTAGGAAGTGGCAGGACCAGGTCTTAAACTGAGGAAGCCTGGTTCCAGGAGCTGTTCCTTTAATCACTTTACAGTCCCACCTCTCTGAGCTTTGACTGCTTCCTAGCACTTGTTACTAAATGGTTAAAGAAGTAATCTCAGGAACTCATTGATGCTTTCCACGGATTTTCTTGTACCCTAACTGCCGAGGATTCACACTGAAAACACTGGAGATGCTATAATCTGTAATTAAATAGTGGTATAAAGTACCCTTCAGTAAATCTTTAATGGAATCACTAATTTTGCTTTTCCAATTTTGACCCTGGAGCATTTTGCAAATGTCTTCTTCCTAACACAATGTCTTTCATGGATTTCTAGTAAGTAAACAAAGTTGTTGAGGCAGCATGGAAATTATGATGATTGTTCATTTGATCTTCAGTTCATAACTTTCTCCCCCAGTAATTTACCATAAACATTTCAGAAGGAAATTGTAAACATTTCTATTCACCCATATTTGTATTTGCTTGGTAATAAATCTCTTTTGTGATGTTGAATTACTCAGTAAAAGCTTGTATTTAGTACTCAGACAAGTTATAGGGCTCAAGTGCTCAAACAGGATAACCATGTTACCATTTAATAAGATGAGGTTAGACTCTGAGGAAAATATTATAGCATGAAAGAATATTAATATCCCCATACAAAAAATAATGTCATTCCCTTTTGTAATGATATAGATATGTCCTTCATCAAACGTTATTCTTATAAGCACTTTCTAAATTCCTCTCCCGATGACTGTCAGTTAGCTAGGAGGCCATGAGCTTTATTTTCTAGATTGCTTTTATGGGGAAAAGAAACCACAACACAGAAGCAAGCTGGGGACAGGAAGGTGGAGGTGCAGAGTCCAAGGAATGGGATGTGGTACCTCGTTGTCTCCGCCCTCTGATGGCTCGGGCTCCAGGTCCTCGCTGATGTGCCGGCGGGAGCGGAAGCGCCGGTGAGCTGCCTCCTGGTTGATCTGCCGGATGTTGCTGTCCGCCTCGGAGGATGCATCCCTGAGGGAGAGGGGATGGAGACAGGTGACCAGTGTTGATAAGTGGACCTTGACAAGTGTCCAGTGCGCACCTGGGGCCTTACACCTAAAGTGCCAGTGCTCTGATGTTCAACACATTGACGATGAGACTTCTACCCCCATATTTTGGCCAAAGTACCGTTCTAGGTTCATTTCCATCACACAAATACAGCTTTTAAATGCATCCATCACAACATTTGGGTGTCTTTCAGGCACACACATCAAAATGTACTGTCGTGGTTAAGAAAGAGGAGCGATCAAGGCTCCGGTGATGTCAGGCCTCTCTAAGGAGAGGCATCAGGCGTGACCCTTCTAGGAGTCTAGCCATGCCAAGGTAGCAGCTTTTGGTCATTAACGATGGACCATAGTGTGCACAGAGCAAATTCAAAGCTGGGATCTGGAGAGAAGTGCTCCTTACTCAACATACGTTCTGCCAGCTCCCGTGGATCTCCTTTGGACAGAATCTCAGACTCGGGACACTGCTTTTCTCCCTAATCAACTACTTTTACACGTTCAAACATCAGGCTAACTTCCCAAATCATCTGGGGTTTGAAGAATACTGATACTTCATACCCTTTTTTTTGTTGTTGTTCACACAAGTAACTCTTTTAGTTCAGGATCTGAAAGCATCGATTCTATCTTGAAAACTTTTGCAGTAAATTACAGGCCATCATCCTTTGGGAGAAATACTACTTGACGGCTTTTAGAGTAGAAGTTTAAATGTCAAAACGTTTTTCAGAGAAAACTCACACAGACTCTTGATAAGACACTATATTCAGTTCACAAAAAATGGTGTCACAAGTTAATATTTCAAAATATTTGAAAACATTATTTCAGACGAATTGAAATGTAATATTTACTAAGGTGCCTTATAACAGACTTTTCCTAAAACATAGGTTTTAAACATTCTAATACAGTTTCGAACTAATGAATAACTACATCATAATAAAGAGCCTGTTGGGCCCCTGAGCAGTGACCAGTTAGCAACTAGCAGCCCTGTATGCAAACAGGTGAGTCTAATGCTAACTTCTGAGCTACTTTAAGTGCTTCCAACAGACTTCTTTACACTGTTTACTGGTAAAGGGGGTAGTACAAAGGTTAACTTTCATTTAAATCATATTAGAATGATAATTCTTTATTATGAAATTCTGAATTAATGAAGTTTTACTGCATCTGCACACCCGACAAACTTCTGAACTCAAATGGAAATATACATCCTGCATATTTTAGAGTAATATTGAAGTATAATTAGCCTAAAAATAGTACACTAAATAGACACACCTTGATTAAAACTGACAATTATGGCAAAATAGAAAAGAATTAAAATCAAGGAACACGCAAGTATAATAATAAAATTCCTAAAACCACTAAAACAAAATGATAAAAAATGACACTATTGGATATGTTAGAAAATGTAGTATTGTTATTTGTGATTTTATGTTGTTGCGGTCATTTTTACGTGACCTTGATTTCTTAAGCACACAATTATAAAAAGTAAATATAAGATATTATCACACACAAAAATGAGAAGATCAGGATGATCAGAATACTTTCATAATCTATGTAAAATATTTCAGTAATGTCTAAGAAGGCGAAGGAAACTTTACATTATCCTGTATTTGCTTTTTATTAAGGATGAAAGCAGTATCACTTTATGATGACTGGCTTTACTTAAAAATATGTTATATATTAAGAGTTTCATTGAAATTTTAAATCATCACTTGAAATATCAGTCCTCATTTACTCAATGCTGAGTGACTAATGTTGGCATGCTGGCTGGCTGTGTGCCGGGTCTAGCACATACTTGAATTGTTACAGGGATGCCTGAGAGATTGAAAAAAATCAGGTTTTTATATTACTATGTCTACATTTTATATCTCTCAGAAGCATATAAAATTCCATTATTTTGGAAGAACTGTTTTTTTTTTTTAAAGGGGCATTTAAAATCAATTATGCAATCTTCCTTACCCAAGATGCTCAAATAATTAGTAATCTGTGTGAACCAGAAACAACTAAATAGCATAAAGAAGCAAGATACCTCTGATTCTGAAATTCCAAACATGGGCTTTTATGGTTTTTAGTGATAAAATGAAAGTGTTCACACCATGGAGGGCTTTTGTATTTAATTAAACCAGTGAATAGCAGGGTTTGAAATGAAAGTTGTTGAAACTGCAGTTTAAATAGTCACTAGTGGGAAGATGAACCTGTGAAAATATTTCTAATCTGGCAAATTAAAACAAAAATGGTTTTATTGGGGGCAAGAAAAAATTTAAGAAATGGCTGTTTCAATTTTCTTCGGTCATTAATTTCATATGGGTATTCTTCATTTGATTCATGGGCAACAGAAACCACAAATTTATCAAGATCAGCATGGCACGTCATTTACACTCATATATTTACGTTAGTGACTCTAACGATGGCCTGAGTTCCCTAAATGTGACTGAACTACTGCTAAGACAGGGGAAGATACACAAAATGTTTTAGAAAGAGAGCTAAAAAAAAACACAAAAAACGAGTGAAAGTAAGTTCAACAAGTTCATCTTCATTCATGGTCTTAATGTAATATTTTTCACCATTTAAAAAAATTATAGTTTTTCCCATAAAAAAAGTTTACAGTTTGTTTAAATGGGAAAAGGGCAAATCTAAAATTAGGGGTGTTTTAAAAGCCACCATTGGACTTGAGGGGGCTGGGGTATCTTCTCTGGTCACCCTGCTCTAAAGTACTACATCCAGGCCTAAACCTGCCCTAGACATTTCAGGAAACCATGTGACTATCACCACTTTCAGAAGTGACTCATTTACAGACATCCCTTCAGTTAAAGGCACCTGCTGGGCTCTGACCTTGTGCCAGGTACACAGAGTGGACCTGTGAATAAGAAGGCACTGTCGCTGCTCCACCAGGGAACTAGAACACTCTGTGCTCTGTACCGTGATTGGGGGGCAAAGTGCTCTACAGGGACACATGACGGAAGAGGCACCGAAGCCCAGGGAAAGGGCATGTTCCAGTGTTGTTTGCTTTTTGGTGGGGGAAGAGGGAACTAGCACAACCACAGAGCCAAAAAGAACAGAAAGGAAGAGAAAGCAGCTTGTGTGATACCACTCAGGTGCGCTGCATGTTCATGACAGGGTGGGGGGGGGGGGGGGCGGGGTGAGTCAGGAAGAGACAGGGTGGAGAAGGACTTTCTAAGAAGAGCCTGAGGGCACCGAGGTTTTTCAGGGTGAAAACTTTTCAGGGGGTTGAAGTCGGCACTCTAAGTCTGCAGTAGACGGGATGAGATTGAGAGTCACCAGGAGATTCTCTGTTAGCACACGGTAATCGGTAATCACTCTCTGATTTCCTCAGATACGGCCTCGTAATAAAGACACATTTAGTATCAATCTTCTTCCAAAGACTACTATAGTATTATTTTGTGGAAACTGAATTAGGAAAACAATTATTTTTAAATTAAAAAATTCTTTAACAGACAAATAACAGCTGATAAAATCAAAGTGGTAATCAAAAAACTCCCGGCACACAAAAGCCCTGGACTGGACAATTTCACAGGATAATTTTACAAAACACTTAAGAAGAGCTAACTCCTATCCTTCACAGACTATTCCAAAAAACCCAAGAAGAGGGAAGACTCCCAAACTCTTTTTATGAAGCCAGCATCATCCTAATCCAGAAACCAGATAAAGACACAACAAAGAAAGAAAACTACAGCCTAATATTGCTAATGAACAGCTGCTATAAAAAGATCATACACCACGATCAAGTGGGATTCATCACAGCGATGCAAGAATGGTACGATATTCACAAATCAATAAACATAATATATCACTCAATCTAATAAGTGAGTTTGGCAAAACAGTGGGATACAAAGTCAATATTTAGAAATCGAAAGCATTTTTGTACAGCAACAATGAAATATCAGAAACAGAAATCAGGAAAAAAATCCCATTTGTGATAGCAACAAGAAAAATAAAGTACCTAGCAATGAACCTAACCAAGGAAGTAAAAGACCTGTACCCAGAAAACTATACAACACTGAAGAAAGAAATTAAGGAAGACACAAACAAATGGAAGCATATACCATGTTCATGGATTGGAAGATTAACATCATCAAAATGTCCATACTACCCAAAGCAATTTATAGATTTAATGCAATCCTTATTAAAATATCAATGGCATATTTCACAGATATAAAACAAACATTTCAAAAATTTATGTGGAGCCATAAATGACCCCGAATAGCCGCAGCAATTTTGAGAAAGAAAAACAAAGTAGGTGGGATCACAATACCTGACATCAAACTGTATTACAAGGCCACAGTAATCAAAACAGTCTGGTACTGGCATAAGAACAGATACAAAGTTCAATGAGACAGAATAGAGAGCCCAGAAATAAACCCAAGTCTCTACAGTCAATTAATATTCTACAAAGGGGGCAGAAGCATAAAATGGAGTAAAAAATAGCCTCTTCAATAAATGGTGTTGGGAGATCTGGACAGCTACATTCAAAAAAATGAAACTCGACCACCAACTTACACCATACACAAAAATAAATTCAAGATGGATAAAAGACTTAACTGTAAGCCATGACATCATAAAAGTCCTAGAGGAGAACATAGGGAGGAAAATCTCAGATATTCCATGCAGCAGTATTTTCACCAATATGTCCCCTAGAACAAGGGACATAACGGAAAAAATAAACAAATAGGACTTCATCAAAATACAAAAGCTTCTGCATGGCTAAAGAAAACATCAGCAAAATGAAAAAGGGAACTAAGCATATTGGAAAATCTATTTGTAAATGATACCTCAGTCAAGAGTTTGATCTCCAAACTATATAAAGAACTCACAAAAGTCCACTCCAGGAAGACAAACAACCCAATTAAAAAATGGGCAAAGGACCTGAACAGAACTTTTCCAAGGAGGACATACAGAGGGCCCAGAGACATATGAAAGGATGCTCAGCATTACGAGCCACCAGAGAGATGCAAATTAAAACCACAATGAGATACCACTTCACGCCAGTCAGAATGGCCATCATAAACAAATCAACAGACAAGTGTTGGAGAGGATGGGGAGAAAAGGGAACCCTAGTGCACTGTTGGTGGAAATGCAGACTGGTGCAGCCACTGTGGAAAACAGTATGAAATTTCCTCAGAAAACTAAAAATGAAACTGTTCTGCTGCTGGGACTATACCCTAAGAGCCCTGAAACACCAATCCAAAAGAACCTATGCACCCCAATATTCATAGCAGCACAATTTACAATAGCCAAGTGCTACAAGCGACCTAAGTGCCCATCAGTCAATGAGTGGATCAAAAAACTCTGGTACATTTACACAATGGAATTCTATGCAGCAGAGAGAAAGAAGGAGATCCTACCCTTTGCAACAGCATGGATGGAACTAGAGAGCATTATGCTAAGTGAAATAAGCCAGGTGGTGAGAGAGAAATACCATATAATCTCACCTTTAACTGGAACATAATCAACAAAACAAACAAGCAAGCAAAATATAACAGAGACATCGAAATTAAGAGCAAACTGACAGTAACCAGAGTGGAGGTGAGAGGGGATAACAGGGAGAGAAGGGGGAAGGGTCATCAAGGAACATGGATAAAGGACATATGGACAAAGCCAAGGAGGGTAGGATCGAGGGTGGGAGGTGAGAATGGCTGGGGTGGGGAGGGAAGAGAAACAAATAAACAAAAAACAATAATTCTTTAATTCTCAAAGACTTCTGGCCAAGCCACACTTGGCCAAGCCACATCAAGTGAAGGGCAAAGAACCCTAGGTTCTCGAACAGTTCAGATGAGACATAGGGGTCGCTGTGGAAACCCACTCTTTCCTTATCTAACTCTTCCCTTGCTTTCTAAAAGTCACACCTGCTGGGAGGGGCCATTGCATGAGTTCTGCCCAGGGTTCAGCTGACAGCCTTCCTGGCTCTGGCTCTCCTTTGAGCATAGCTGCCTTCACTGACAGGGATAGTCATGTCCCTGATTCCTCCCTAAACTACATGTGAACCTGAACGTGGATGAGGAATTGCATTTTTCCCATGTTGCTTCTGGACGACTGATTTGCCAACATTACACAACTTCCACCTTCTGTTTTGGTTTAGTTCTTTGGGACACCGCCACCAAAGATGGTATGTTTAGAAAAACACAGGACATGTTTTCTCAGTGATTTCCTCATTTGTTTCACAACTCTGAGGCAGAGAAAGTTGCCACGATCACCGTTCACCCCCCAAACACAGACTTCAGTTTACATGACAATTATTAACGAAGGTGAACATTTTCCATATATGTGTTGGTCACTACTATTTCTTCCTTTGTGAGTTGCTAGTGGTCACTTTTCTACAGAGGTCACATGACCCTCCGGTCCCCACAGAGTGCTAATGTTTTAAGGTGCTTTATTATGTCTACAAAGGCAGATCATGGTGTTTGCTTCGGGTATTGCTACCAAGATTTCTCTGATCAGTACATGTAACCAAGTCCAAGGTGAGTCCATTTCTTTGTTAACTACAAATAGCTAGAGTACTCAATGGCTTACAATACTTTTAATAGCTATGGCCATTAATCGAAGGGAAACAGTAAAAAAATAAAATAAAATAAAAATACATTTTAAAAAATCACTAAATCATTTCCATAGGAAAACAATTACAACAAAGAAGAGTTCAGCAACCCCCAAAGTTCAGATATTCAGGAGCCATGAGCTGATGATGTCCAAGCTGGGCAGTCAGAGCTGCCCAAGGACAGCTGCTATTCACAAGACCCTACGTGGGGGCTTCAGAACCACTGGCTATTCATTGTTGCAGATTCCTCTCTAAATCAACAAAACCAAGACCAAATTTATTGGCCCCCTTCCCCACCCAGAATCATACACAGAATATCTTCGTAATTTCTAGAAAGAAAAGGGTTATCAACATCACCATCGAGCACACTGCTAATACCACTTGTTTCAAAAATATCATCAGCAAGTGCCCTTCAGAGTCTGGGTTAAGGAGAAAATGATCTCACCCGATACACTTGGCTTTTAGTACATATTGCAAGTTATATAACTCATTGATAATTACCTCCTTATCTTGGCTGCTAAGGAAGCTTGGCTACCCATAGAACTCATGATGGCTAGAATAATTTTTTCTTTTCCTTCTTTTAATACTTTGTTTTTACCTTTTATTGCATATGCTAATAGTTTTAGGTCCTGCGGCACACTGTGATTTAAAAACAAGCTACTTCAAATCCTTTTTTATAGTAGCTGAGGTTTAACTAGTGTTTATTTCCTATCATCAAACCAAAAACTGCCAAGCAAACAAAATAGTAATCAGTGCGCACTGCAACCCTGAGGCTGGGGAGGGAGGAAAATAAACAGTAATTACTAATTCTGAGTTTGCAGCTCTCCCATGTGTTCCTAATTATATCAAGGGGGGTGATACAGAAATTTCCCCAAAAGGGAAAACAAAATTTTTGAGAGGGTTTCCAAATCAAATAATTAAAGGGAGTAGAAATCCAAAATCTTTAGCAAAGATTGCCATTCTGGGTTGGTGAGAAGAGGAAGCTGAAGAAGAGGGAAAGGGTAGTGTCATCACACATAAGATACACCTAGGAAATGTAATCTCTGATTTACGTTTCATGAATCCATAGAAAGAAGACAGACCGTGATGAAAGGCAAGAGCTTCCTCATCACACGTGAACTCTGACAGCAGCCGCGCTCCTGAACTCAGCGAGGAGGAACCCTGCGGCACCACGTGCTTTTCCAGACCCGAGCCCTCTTTCCTGGCCTCATCTGGAAGAGCCGCCGTGCTCATGGGTGAGCGTGCGCTCCTGACCTCCGTACAGTACTCACATTAAGCTGGGTCGGTGCCACTGTGTGGTCCGGTTGTTGTGGTTGACATAGTAGGTCCGACCTAAATTGTCCACTTTTTCTTCCCAGCCAGGGGGCAGAGGAGGTGGAGGAAGCTCCTCCTGGTGCTGAGAAGCTGAGTCATTCGAGTCCACAACTTCCCACCCGTGCTGTGGAGGGAAACCAGATGGAAAGTCATGAGGCAGGTTGCTCAGGTGTGAGCGAGGACACAGTGACAGCGCCATCTGCATCCTTGCTCCACTCTTGCGGTGGCTTCATGCGCCACATTTGAAGAAATTTCCAAAGAGGAGAGAGAAAACCTATTCTAGGGAAGTCTTAAAAATATTTTGAGCAATGACCAACTGACTAGGCCGCCTGCTGGGACGACTGCATTACAAGGGGCCACAGACAGTGGGATGTGTACAGACTGCTGTGTTACAAGGTCACGTTATATACTCCTTTGCTCTTTCACGTTCGTCATTTTGACCTGTAGGCCCCTCCAGGGCTGGACAAAGCCAAGGCAATGACATAGGTCACATTACGGTGGCCGTCTTTTCCACACCTCCCTAAGGGAAAAGGGAGCTGGTAAGACAAGCCATCCACATAGCGCATGCTCTAACAGACATCACAGCGCGAGTGACCAGCAGGCCC
The DNA here is from genome assembly GCA_007922815.1 of Macrotus californicus. NCBI lineage: Eukaryota > Metazoa > Chordata > Mammalia > Chiroptera > Phyllostomidae > Macrotus > Macrotus californicus. The sequence goes on from VMDR010000053.1 coordinate 481,603, forward strand.
GGGGCTCTATTGTTCCCCAGGAGGATGGCACTGAGGCTGGCTTTGGGGGTAAAGCTCCCACTCTGCATCTAGTACCATTATGGGAGCCACAACAAGTGTGGGTGTGGTGGCTTTCTAGTTCAATGCTCCCCACCTGCTGGGGCCACATAAACAGGCATCGTGGCACCGGAGTTAGAGTTCCATTTTTGCAACACATATTTTAGGCATTAAGTATTCCTTCCTCACATCCCCTAGTAAAGTCTCTGGAAAATTAAGTAATTCACGGGTTACTGCAGTTGGAAGGCTAGAAGAGTGTAAAAAAGATTCCTTGGATTTGAGATAAAAATCTGCTGATGTGCTTGTGAAATCTCGACAGTCACGACTGTCTACCACCCACTCACTTGCTCCTCACAGATGACAGCTAGAGGATGAAACACTGCCTGGAAATCCAACCCCTTGGGCCGAGGGAGGTTTGGTGGACTTGCCCGTAACACATATTCACATGTCACGTATATGCAACAGCTGCAAACAGATGTGCAAATAAGCCACCGAGAGGTTTTGTTTAATGGGAGATTTTAGGACAATGAGAATCTCACAAAACAGCACCATCTGAAGGGTGTGCTGAGAAGGCACAACGGGACCCACAGTACAGGTGAGTGACCACAAAGTTAAAAGGCGGCTGGGCCAGGAGGGAAAACAAGAAAGTTCCTCGGGACAGCTAATTCCAAAGTGGCATTTCCAGAGGACGGCTTTCCTAATGAGTGCTATCAGCTCTGGGCCAACTGAGCAGAAACCTGGAAAAGATTTTCTAAATCCCTTTATCCACTTTGAAGCAACTCCAAGTGCTAAAAGGAATTTACAAAGAGCTGAAAGTCCAAAGCAATCGGAGGATTAGACACAGGAGGCAAATTTCACATAGGGCTGGGGCTGTTCATAAAATATGGATTTAGCATTTTGTAATGAGAAACCTCCACATTTATTAGTGTCGTAACATAAGAAGTTCATCTTTTTTTTTTTTTTTTACTAAAAACACACACTGATAGATGATCAAATACAGATTCATGGGCACTTTAAAGTTTTTGTCACTTTAAGCTTTATAAGCTTTTATTTCCTGAAATGATAACGTCTTAAGGTGAACGACTTATGAACCCTGGGCAAGGAAGAGAGACCAAGGCCTGGGGCGCAGCCGCTCACCTCCGCGTCACCCCGCTGCTCGCCATTCTCTTCGTCCTGCCCTCCGTTTTTCGGCAGGTAGGCCATTTTCAGTCGCAAGAACCCCTTAACTCGAGATTTATGACTGCACGACAGAAGAAAACTGGTTGTCAAGGCGATGACTTGGTTACATCTTTCACAGGTAGGATGACTTTTGAAAAAGGTTAAGTTGTCGAATCTTCCCCAGGAAAAAACCAATAACCAAGGCACAAAGGATAACCCCTCCTGACCCCCCAGGTTCTCACCTTCTTGGTCTGAGGAGAAAGTCCTTAAACGTGTAGGGTCGCTCCATGGTTGGATCTTCTGTCTACAGGAAGAAAAAGCATCAACACCCCTAATAGGCTGTATTTTTAGACACACCAAACTGGATTACAGAACGCACATTTTCGTTTTAAAAGATGGGAATGGTGAAGACAGCGCTGGTTCCTCATCCAATCATTGTCAATTAATTAAACACTGTGTAGGTCACAGAACTTCATCCACTGACGATCCACTAGATGTCACTGTCAACACCCATTTTTACGAGCCAACCCCCAGCCTTAGACAAATGGCAAAATGATAGTGGTCAAGGCCAAGTGTAATTTCTAACTGCAGGGTGGGGCCCTCAGTCTCCCACTGATTAACATTGGAGAACCAGTGGTTGCTGGTGCCTCCTTATCACTGTCATTCAAGAAAACTAAACATGGAGTTAACAGAAAAATGTGCAAGGTCTAATCTGTGAAGGCAGTTTCACCTTATTTTTAACACTGAAGTATCCTGTCACCAGGGTAAGACCATGGAAGGGTTATCTCCTCCGCAAGAGATAAATGTCCTGTGCGGCCCCGAGGACCTACCTTCTGCTGGTGCCTGTTTCATGGAGCTATGAATGCGACTGCAACGTTTACCCATTTGTCAAAGAAACCAGGACTGTGCCAGATCAGTTGGTTAAAGCAAGCAGGAAATTAGAAAAATAAATGCTATTATTTCAGTAATTTTTAAATCCTATATTTAGGAAAAGCTCAAAAACCTAGACTCTTTGCCCTGACTGGCGTGGCTCAGTTGGTTGGGCGTCATCCCGCAAAGCCAAAGGTCGTCAGTTCAATTCCTGGTCAGGGCACACGCCTGGGTTGCAGGTTCAGTCCCTGGTTGGGGTGTGTAAGACAGGCAACCGATTAACAGAGGAAAATTGAGTCTAAGGGCCAAGAAGGAAAGTGGATCACGATTCTAAAATTATTTTCTTTTATCTGGAAGCATTTGGTAAGTATAGGGCACCGAGGAATCAATATGCAAAGGGGAAAAATGAAGTTTCTTTTCTTTCTCATTATCACTCTTTACTCTTCCCTTTCAGGGGACAATGACAGAACTGACGTTGGCCTCCTCTGACCACTGTGGTTCATAACTGAGGTAGTGATTCTCTAATGTGCAGTGCAGAGCACACGCCGGCTTCACACCATCCTCCCTGCCCATCTCTGTCTTCCTGGCAGAGCTCCTGCCCAGGCTCTCACAACAGCCCACCAGGCCCCTCAGGGCACGGAATTAATCCAGGGACCCCACACTGGTCAATGAGCCAGGGAGGTCCCAGGTGCACCAGGTCCAAGGTGCCAAGGTGCTTGCAACTTTGCAGTGTACATCCACGAAGGGTCTGCTCCTAAAGCAGCCCCTAGAGAGGTCAGAGTCATTCATCTTCCTGGCAGGCTGCCTGGGGTGAGGGATTTTATAGCTGAAGAATTTAAAGGCCAGGTTTTCCAATGCAAACACCACTGGCCATACCAACATGCCTGTAGGGCTCCAGCAACAGAAGGAGGTTCTGCAGCAAACATCATCACTGAGTTTAAAATATTCCTCTTTCAAAATCACACACGTAAAAACACAAAACAGAGTATTTAAATGATCAAAAATAATTTCCTAACAATCACGAGAGATTAGACCAAGTTCAGTTCTGCTGCTTTGTATCTGTTCCATCAAGCTCCTGACTTGGAAAACATCTTCATTCAAATGTTGTCATGCTTCTAAGACCAAATCAAGGCAGTTAAATTCTTTTTTTAAAGAATAAAGGTTCATGGTATGTTGGGACAATAAGAGAAAGCCTTATTCCTGGTTTAAAGTGCCTTATAATGAATAAGTGCATATGTATGTCAACATGGAAGCATAGATAATTACCAATTTTGCTAATGCCAATTTTAAAAATAGCAAAAAAATTACTATTCCTTATCTTAATTTCTGTAATTCCAAGCTTCAGGGCCTTTTCCTATTAACTCAGTTAAATATTCTCAGTATAGTAGATATGCAGAGCTGGACAGAAACAGCCTCAGGTAGGGGAAATGCTCAATGAAAGGCACCAAGGAAAACGGGTGGGTTTGGGAAGCCCCCAGTGCCTCGCCACTACAGGCGGATCCGTACACTGACTCCCGTTGTTTTCAGGCTACACACGGAACACGATTTGAGCGAACATTCAGCTCCCTCCAACTGCCAGAACCATGCCTTTCTGACCAAGCCACTCCGCTCTGATCCTAACCCATGCCATCCAGTATGGTAGCTGACGGCCATCGATGGCTTTAAAATTTAGATTTTAATAAAGTGAAATAAAATGATAAATCCAGTCCCTTCGCCACATCAGTCATATTTCAAATGCTCAGCTACCACAGTGGCTGCTGCCCTGGGCAGCAATGCCAAGCTACTTGAGGGAGGGACTTGCTTCTCTGACCCTTCTTCAGATTAGAACCATGCCTATCAGCAAATAGCTGCAGAAGGAGTAGATTCTCTATTAGCTGGCGAGGCTGCATGAAATTAACTAATGACCAAACACCCATGATTAAACACCAATGTTTAAGATGCCTTAAACCTTGAGAAAGGCCAGGGCAATGCCCCTCTGACCCACGTTACTACTTTCCATCATCTTCTCCCATCACTGCTGAGATAGCTTACCTAGTTTCTTCCGTCTAAAATTGGATGACTTTGACAAATATTAAATCCATGGACCACATGTAACCTGCTTTGACAAGGGTCACGCAGCTATCAGGAAAAGAGCACCCATCATGCACTCCACAAAATATGTTCAAGTGGTAACTATTATTTTACATACCCACGCTTACGTTATCACACAAAACATAACAGAGTGCAATTTTCCCATGAGCACCCCACAAATGTGATCTCTCTCTCTCTCTCTCTCTCTCTCTCTCTCTCTCTCTCTCTCACACACACACACACACACACACAAGTGCAGCTCCAAGGCCATGTCCATTCAGAATATGCTAGTGGGTTCCACCCCCACTTGCAGGATAAGAATGAACTTTCACCCCTCTCCTTTTGCTTCCTTTGGGGTCCATCTCCCAGCCTGTAGTTGGCTCCATCAAGCCGGTCCATTTTAAGCGTGGAGATCATGGCACTCCAAAGGAAGTTCATCTCTCGGCAGATGCAAAATTGGGAGGCTCCATTCCTCAGATGGCTCGGCCCTTGTAAAAATCCTCTGTAGCATCTGCCCTTCTGCTCTCTGTAACTGGTCCTCTAGCCCTGCTTTCTATTCTAGCCCTGAGCTTTGGTACCGCCCCCTTCATTGAAGGCTCGCTTTTGCCTCCACCAAATCCAAAGCCCAGCTATTCCCTCTACTGACTTGGTCTCTAAAGAGGAATAGTCTTCTCCTCTCCAGGGGTCCCACCCAATCTGCTCTCAATCACTCAAACAAGCCACTGTTTGGGCGAGGTGTTTATTTGGGCGAGAAATTTCACTTCTACTTCTTAGAGAATATTGGTACATAATTTGCCTTGACTGAGAAGTGATTTTTACATTAAGAAAAAACGGTGGCTGGGGACACCCACGAAAAAGAACTGGCCAACCAACCCCTACTGTCTGAAAACCTGAGGACATTCCCGCTTCAACCTGACGAGCACGAACAGAAGACCTACTGATGTGGAAACACATGAAGAGTTTTTCCTCCCAGATAACTGACGTCTCCATGTCCTCGCAGTGTGACTTGAAAGGGATACTCAGGGTTTGCTGGCTTACGGAGTCGGTCTCTTGCACACACAGGCACCCTCCGCACGCACCTTGGAGCTTTAGGTTTTTATATAGAAACAAATATACTTTAATGGTGTCACTGTTGCTTCTAATCTTTTGGAAGGGAATGTACTTGAAATCTTTCTCCCTTAACAGCTCTCCTGAGTAAATAAGAAAAAATTTTTTGCTCTCACATTCCTTCACACATATCTGCAAAGCCTCCTGGGTAAGCTACAGAGTGTCTTGCTTGGTGTTTTGTATATGGTAATAGCCATCATTTCAATGCAGCGGCCGGCTTACACTGGGTGGTTTAAGTCACCTTAGTGTAGAGACTATTTAAGGGGTTTGCTCACACAAAGCACTAACAACAACAAAAAGGCAGAAACGTTTGACTTATCCTCTCTTGGCTGCTATTTCAATCACTTTGTGTGGCCCAGAGAACCAAGGGCTGTGAGACGGGTGGAGCAAGGTGGAAAACCAAAGCTGGAGTACGAGGTGACCAACCTCTCACCTGGGCCTCCACTTGTCTCCACAATCTATGTACATCGCCTGAGAAGCACCTCAGGCCTCAGCTACTCGTCAACAGCTCCAAATGTCGTGCTGCTCACCTGAGCAGGGAGAAATGGCAGTAACGCCACATGTGCTAACTATGATTTCTAAAGCTGACGAGTTCACTCAAAACCAGCAGCATCTTCTGTCTGCGCTGACCCAGAAAGCCATGCGGCAAAATCAGGGCAGTGCTAGCATGTACAGATGTGGCCCATGAGAAATAGCACGGGCAATTCTAGACAAAGGGTACATATGTTTGCTTAGACCCAAAGGATGAGCTTGAAAGCCAGGAGAGCCCAGGGGCAAGAAGGGGTTTGAGAGAGGGAGGCGGCTGTTTTGCATGATTGGACAAAGGAAGGCTGAAGAGCAAGATGCTGGTGACATCGACTGGCAGGCTTGCAGATGCAGAGACACTCGATTCTTTCTTATCCCCTTGAAAGGAGCACTTTCTAGAAAAGAACTAGGGCCAGAGAACGCGCTCTGTATTTCAACCTTTTCCACTGTGGAAACATGACTCCGAAAACACATCCAGCTGCAAACAATCAGAAGCCACTGCTCAGAACAGACAATAGAAATCAGGTGACCGTCCTTACCGGGAGATGATTAAGGGGCACGTCCACCTGTCCCAGAAAGTCGTCTCGTGTCTGTTGAGAAGAGAGTGAAGAGTTAACGTTCCCACTGATTTCACGGAGTGTTGGCATTCTTAAAAACGTTTCTTTACAAACAGAGACGAAGGTCCTGGGCCTGACACTGGAGTGCCATGGGGACAGGTCAAGGCAGGCAGCCCAGATGAGGCACGCACAGCTGTCACCTTGGAGACAAGTGAACCCCAGGCCTCACACACCTGATCTTTAGCTGCCCAAGACTTTGTTGGGCGTTCACTACCCAAGAAAATGGTAACAGGTCATCTGTTGGACCTGGAGAGCACTTCATTGTCAAGGAAGGGACACTGGGGGTGACAGAGGGTTTGGGGACACAGCCGAACCAATCTAAAGAGAAGAAAGTAAAGGCAGGTTGGGAACATTTTATTGATAACAAACACAGGGTGGGGCAATTTACAGTCATTGATCATATGGAAATAATACAATAATTAGTGAATAATACAAGAATAAACCCAGGGTTCCACATGCTCACAACTGTTAGCCTACTTTTGCCCAGCCCTGGATTTATTGATCAAGTGCTATGAATTAAAGAGCTCTCTGAGACCTAAGAGTCTAGTTATCAATAAATCTTACAAAGTATGGCCTCAAACTTTCAATCTAATACGTAACTGCTTCAGAACCCAAGTTCATGGCTTAGTTACTGGTTCAATTTTGGACACACCATGCTTCTTCCTCTCCCTCCATCTACCACATGGCGTAAACCTTTCTGACTCAAATTGACCTTGTTGAAATTCACGTGGAGAAGCTCTCATAAGTGCCCCTGCAGACTCCGAGAGTCACCTGGGAAGTCATGGCTCAGGTTCTGGGGGGCAGGCCGTGTGTGCACTGTGTCCTGCTGGTGGGGTGCTAGTGCCATGACCCCGGAGGTTCATGTGGCCCGAGGTGCCAATCAGAAGCCAGGACTTCTGTGGCCCTCAGAGAAGGACAGGCAGGTGCACCCACCATAGTCAGAAATGCCCAGAATCTGGGAAGTTCTTCAGCTGTGATCAGGCCGGTACCCGAGGGGGCTGGGGGAAGAGCCCAAGGGAGAGTCCAGACCTCCTGATGGCGAGTGTGGGCTCGTATGTCCCCTCTTCACTGATTTAGTGTGACATTTTCTCACTGACAGAAACCACTCGAATGCACTTGGAAAATGTCTCTTCTTGCCTTTAAAAAGCAGCAGCAGGTAAATATGAGTGAGATTTAGTGACATGATTTGCTCCAGGATAAGGATTTCCTTTTAGGTAATTTAAAAATGTAATTAACTAGAAAGCTCTCCGTCTCCTCTAAATTATGCGTGAAGAACAGTGAAAAATCAGAGTTTCTCCCAGCCCGGTGTGCAGGAAGCATGCGATGAGCCCCGTCCTTGTGACGAGCATCTCATTTCTTTTCTCAGCTACAGCTGCTGCATCCCCCCATGGAGACACTGCATCTGGCTCCAGGCTACCAGGTGCCAATAAATGCTGTAACCCTTAACGAAGGAGCAGTAAGCAAAAGGCTCAGAAAAGAGAGCTGTCCTCTCCCCAGGAGTTAGGGAACCTTCTCATGCCCAGTTTGTAATTATTTAGTTATAATTACAAAGCGAGAGTAAGTATCAGTTCATTCTACAATAAAAAAATTTAAAAATAAAAACCAGAAAGAAGTCTGTTGACTACTGACCACACATTCCGTGTCTACCTCATTGCCACTTGTCTCTCCCCACCCTGCCCACTACTGGTGGTGACGCTGTGGAAGGAAAGGACACCGGGGGCAGCCGTCAGAAGATGACCGACCATCCTTCTGGAAGCTCCATCCATCACCTGACAGCATTAAAAGGCTCCTCATCCACCGTTAACCTCAGGGGGCTGCAACAAAAGTTCACAGGGCGTCTACATGCCCACGTGGTTTTTCTGGGGAGATGTCAGAGCTCCAAACTGACCACAGAAGTTCAGCTCTGCTCAGACACCAGAAGACAGGCACCGGCCACCACGGGCTACGGCGGCGAAGCAGGTGCAAGGCCACACCTAGTCTCCACAGCAACCAGAGGACATAAGCATTATTGTTAGGAGTGCTGTCCAGGTGGGGAGCCCAGTGCCGAGGGAGGGGTGTGACCTGCTCCAGTTCCTCTCTGGGTTCCAGAGTCTGGGCTCCTCATAAAGGGATCTGCTGCTCTTGTCTCGGTATCAGGCAGGACACCCAGACTGTGCACCAGCTCGGGGCTCCTGATTGGGATGGTGGCTCTACATGGTCGTGGAAGAGACTGAAGTAGTGGGAGTCCAGGGAGAATGCCCACTTGCCGGGTCCTCGTTAGCACTGCCCCTTCCTGCCCATGAAACAGGTGGCGGCACCCCTGGGGCACTGGCCGAGGCAGCTTCACTGGCACCTGCACAAGCTGTCTCGTTACACTGAAATAATCATCACTAAAGCAGCTGGAGATGGAGCCACCTCACCATTAACGTAAACACAAGGCTCTTATTTCTGCTTTACCTCAAGGACGACTGAAATAAAGTGATTTTTTTAAGTAAAATAGGGATCAAGTCTAGAATAGGACCCAGTCCAAAGGAACGGGCTAAAACGAGTGTTGCATCAGGCAGGAGAACACGGCGGTGAGACCTAGGTTTCAAAACACCCCACAGTTGCCAAAACTGAAGACACTGTAGGTAATGGAAAATATTTAGGTTAGTGACACTGTACCAGTTCTAAAACATGTCTTCAATACCACCGAAGAGTCTAGTAGGGGGTGGGGGAGGCTACTCGTGACCTTTATGCCAAGCTCAGAAGCAGGCGTGTCTCAGGGACACCTGGGTCTGATGGGGACGAGGCAGGAACAGTGTGTTGGTTTGCTAGGGTCCCCACCTGCGGGCCCTGGAGAGATGTCTGAGGCCATGACAGTGTTCTTAGGTTGTCATGCTACAGAATGACATCTCACACCAATGTAACAAAAATGACTTTAATCAAGTCAATTTTTAATAATTTCCATTACAAAATTATTTCCCCCAAGCTTCATGTTAACTGTAAGAGATTACAAAATCCCAATTGGTTTCAACACGTACCATGAATACTAGCATTTCTTGTGCTTATTTTTGAGGGTAAATGCTCTCAATTTCCATCTCAATTACCTGTCACGCTATTCTAGAGGCTGAAAATGTACAGGTTAGTACCAATTATGAATGTTCCCTTGACAAGCCATCAGATATTTTTCCAATGTCATGACAATGCAAAAGAGAACCCCTGAAATGTGTCATAGAAGGTAAAAAAAACCTATGTTTCATTACAGGAAAAGAGAAGTTAATAGACCAAACATTGTCTCCTTTAGAGCTTGCTCTCTAATGATGATTAACTACATTTCGGACTACCTCTCCCCACTTTTAAAATACCTCTTCCCTTCCCTTTCAAATAAGAAGGTCGTGGAGGGACGTTGCTCCATGAGTGAGTGCCATTGGACCCCAATGCTGGGGACTGTTCTGACAGCACCAGTGAACTCCAGTATGGCCCTGGGACACTTCCCAAGGCTCCCTGTGTGCACGCTGGGCCAGAGCTGCCAGCTCTGACTGGACACCATGCTTAGCTGTCCTTCACAAAGTGAATGAGACTCAATATCACAAGGAACACATTTAAAAAAACAAAGACTTTGGATTTTCAGGTCAGAATGCCCTTGAAGGATGTGCTCAGAATCTCACTACACACTGATGACCAGAGGTCATGGGCGAATGAGGTGAGGACGGCCCGGCCCATGGAGGCTGAAAGACAGCACAGGGGCCACGTGGGGGGAAGCACTTCAGGCAGGTGGGGTACTCAGGGGAGAAGCAGGGACCAGAAAGGCTCCTTAGGAAAGGTTATCAAACAGAAGTGACACTTCTTGCCAGGTACAAAGACCCACAGGTAATTCTGGAGCTTTATATTAAGATAGTGTTTAAACTAGAAGTGGCAACCTCACTAGTAGTTCACAAGAAACCTTTTTTTTAAAATTCTCATCCAAGGACATTTTTGCAATGCTTTTAAAGAGCGAGGAAGGCAGGGTCGGACGCAGAGAGAGACATCGACTGGCTGTGTTCTCATCTGCACCTGGACCAGGGATGGAACCCATAACCTGGGTACATGCCCTGACCGTGGATGGAAAACGTGATCTTTTGGTCTTTGGGACAATGTTCCATGCCAGCCAGGGCACAAGAAGCATTTAGAAAAATCAATGTAGCAGAACAGAAAACATTAGTGTCTCACATGAGATGTTGAGCAAGTATTGTTTTGAGAAACCTATTTCAGTTACGTACATATACGAATGTGTGTACGAAGTTGTATTCTAAAATTATTTTTTGTGGGTGATACCACCGACAGAGTAAGAGCAACTCAACCACAACAAAGGGAAACCAGCCAGTGCCACCAATTGCCTGGGGTTTTATCCTAGAAACCGTTATGGAGTGACTTCCAAGAAGGTTATATTTAGAACTGTATTTCTCAGGCCTGGAGGAATCAGGACATAAGCTACAGAAAAAGAATTTAAGAGTAAAGCTATAGTATGATTTGATGTTCGTATCTTACAAATCGAGGGAAACATCACAACCAGAAAAGTAACCTGGGCTGTTCACTAAACCACTAGATGTGACCCCCGTGTGCTGCTTCCTTCCCAAGTGTGTGGCCCCACAAGCAGCCACCAGAACTGATTAGTGCAGGGCAATGGGCTCTATTTTGGGGGGATCGGAAGCATGCTATCGGAATTATCTAGATAATGGGCCGGCCAAAGACCAACCGTGCTTCACAATGCCAGACCCTAAAGATGCTGAGACCGAGTGCCCTTACCGCCTGTGGAGAAAGGCTAACCGGTGCTGCACAGCAGGAACATAATGCGAGCCACATACGGAATTTGGAAACTACTAAGTCACATTTAAAAAGTAAAAATAAAACAGGTGAAATTAATTCTAACCATATAGTCTAGTTGCCCCAATATATCCAAAGTGTCATTTCAACGGGGTCATCAATACAAAGATTATTACTAAAACATTTTCCATTCTTTTCACATCAAGCCTTTGAAATCCGATCTTGATTCCTCACTCGCATCAAACAGCACACCTCCATGAGGACTGCCCACGTTTCCAGGGCTCAGCAGCCGCAGGTGGCTGGCATCCCGGCAGCTCTGGGGAGGCAGCCACCCTGCCACACACGCGCTGCCCCACAGCAGGGGCGTGCACAGAATGCTGCAGGAACACCACGGAGGAAGTGACTCACTCTGTCAAGAGCCACAGACGGGGACGACCTTATGTAGGATGACCTTCGAGCAGGGTCATGAAGTAGGAGTTTGCCCGGAGGATGAATGGGGGCGGGAGGGGAATGGCATGCAGGAAGATCAGGCCAAAGCTGCGAGGCCTTGAAGGTGGAGACCAAGTAGGTGGAAGGTCTGTCTGGCTGGAGCGTGGCCAGCATGGGGAAGGAAGGGGGCGGGTGAAGATGAGGCCGACTGCAGGGCCCCGGGTGGTGGCGGAGGTGGGAGGGAGACATCCTAGGGGAGCAGGAGATGTAGGGGGATGTTCAGGGACGAATGACTGGCCAACGCTGCACTTTAGAAAGGCCCTTCACAGCTAGAGGGAGAGTTTATTGGAGGGGAGACTCCAGAGGAGAGAGAGCGCTCAGGGGGGCAGTGAGTTGTTTGGATGAGGCTCCCTGAAGGTCTGGACCAGGCGGGAAAACAGCAGGCACAGTGTTGGTTCAGGAGTGCTCTGCTCCAGGATGCGAGTCTGTTCACTGTGCAATGAGGGACTCAGTAAGATTACATATTCTGGGTCCTAAACACAGGGCCCAGAGGGAGTACTTGGAACCAGTATCGCTGTCAACAGAGCAGCAACAGGACATCGATGTCACTGACTTGAGAGTGACATAAAGCAGACGCAGGAGACAGTGGAGGAAGAGGCCAGAGAAAGGGAAAGGAGCAGCCAGGACATGGCTGTCCCACCCGAGGCAGAGGGGCAGCCTGCCTCAGAGAGGATCAACAGCCCCACGGTATGTCACTGAGACGTTCATCTCCTGTGTTTTCCTGTTAAGACAAGTCTTCCCCTGGAGCCCGGGCACGCCCAGGGACACAGACCTTGGAGACTGAGCGTGATCCACAGTGGTGTGTCTCTTGGAGGAAAGAAGGCCACAGCTGGCCACCCTGCAGGGACTGGGGCCCGGGCTGGTGGCACTGTGGTCTCACGAGTTCCGCGGCGGAGCTGTCCGGCTGCACGGATGCTCCTGCGTACGTGACATCGATGGGCTAATTATCTTCGTAAACAGGTAAATGCAGACAGACCTGAGGCATGACTGTCACTCCTCATGAAAGGAATGCTCCATTTATTTGCTGAATGAACTAAACTTTTACACAATCTGCTAAAAAGGGGGTAAAGATTCACATGCATTCTACTTGTTACAGAGAAGCTGAGCAGAGGCGGAATTTCAAAGTTCGTTTCAAAGGAAGGTGTATCAGTGGGTTCATTTAACGACGCGATATTGTTTAATTCTGTGCTTCTGATTTTATTGCACAACTGTTTTAATTTCTCAAGGTTTCAAGATAGTTTCCTCAGGATAAGTGTCCCCTCATTTCCCCTCGAGGGGAGTTTTAAAATTAAATTTTCTGCAAGCAATTTTAAAATAACAAATTACACGTACAAATGAAAAAAAGAAAGTAAAGATACTTCTAGATTCTGTACTTTCTCTCTGAACTTAGCTACCAAAGAAGAGACCTCCATAAGTCACGATGACACCTTTCGTAAACCCGTGCAGAGTACCAAGGTATGGTTTGGGTAATGGGGAAAAGTGCATCTAAGTACACCGTGGGTTCAACGTCATTTGCATGGTTTGATTTTGGTTAACATAGTTACTGCGAAGAGTTCTTCCCCAAACATCTCAGGGCATGTGAGGCTAGAGTCCACCCGCTTGCCTGTCAGGGCAATAGTTTGGATGTGTGAATATAATGCCATATGTAACGTAAATGCCGTGTGGCATTACTCTTGGAATTTCAGTGAGTGACAACTCTGAACTAGTGTTAGAGGTTTCACAAGGACACTGACTGACTTTTCATAAACGTTCCGTGACATCAAACTTGATATGAGCTTTGGTATCCCAGGTAGATCCTGATTGGTCTCTCTTTCTCAACGGCCATCCTCCGGCTGAAATCACACCTCTGGCCGGGGGACTCCATCAAAGCGCGCTGGGGGAAAAGCTACAGCCATCCTCTGGTGAGAGGTTCAAGACTGCAAAGGATAATACGCTGACATATAGCTTATTTGTCATTAGTCAGAAAGACTCATTAGCAGGTTAAAAAAAAAGCCTGCCCAGAGTCACTGAGTTAGTAAGTAGCAACCGGAACATGAACCCAGGCGGTCTGGCTCCAAAGCCCGTAACTCATACACCAGGGGCTGAAGGCAAGACAGTAACAGGCTGCCCTCCGTCCCTCAGAAAACCCGGGCTTTGCTCTGCTGCAGGGCGACGTCTGCCAGATGCAGCCTTGCAATCTGTAGACATGCAGGGAACGTGATCTTGGCATCACTTGTCAGTGAACTTGTGCACACTGTTCTATGTGCCCTTCTGCTTCTTCATCTATATTTTCATCCAAAAATGAAATGAGTAACGTTGGAGAAAAGAAGTGGAGCTGATTAATTTTTATTCTTTTACTAACTGCCTGCCCCCCCAATGACTTCTAAAGCAGAACTCTTCCAAGTGAAGGACGCGTACGCCTGTGGACATACAAAGACTTTCCAGGGGCGCCGGGAGAGAAAAGAAATCCTTTTCTAGATCCTTCCATGTTCCCTAAACCCCATCTGCTTGACAACAGTGCCTGTCGTCTGCTGCCTCTCCCTTCCTAAATCATGATCTTCTTTTCCTGCTTTCCAAAAAGCATGCGTCTCACTTTTCCCGACTCTTACCAGATACAGTTAGCTGGGTATAAAAACCTCTGGAGCAAAAAAGGAAGGAGGTTTGAAAATGCCCAGCTCCTGAGGGAGCAAAGAGAGCAAGAGACCAGGAAAAAGATACTATCTTACTTCACCTATGACAGGCTCCTGGAATGACAGCACCTTGTGTATTTACCATCCGACTAATTTTCATGTTTATTTGACTTAAAAAATGAAGTCAGATTTTTTTTTAAGTGACAGGAAATAAGCCTGAAATGGCTGAGTATTTTTAACAATATGAACTGGTTTGGCTAATTCTATTTTATGGATGACATCGTCCATAAATTGAGCTGTATCAATAATCCCAAACTAAAAAAATCCAAAGGATGGGCTACAATATGAAATATATTTAAAGCACACTTGTAATACATAACACACTAGAAATTGCATATTTTGCAACTTCTGAATTAGTAACTTATTGGCTTACTGATCAATTGTAGAGGTCATCTTAAAAAATGTGTGTGGAAGAGTTCTTCAAAACTCTTTATGAGGCTGAGGAGGCAAAAACATTTGGAGACTGGAGTGCAAAGCACACAATCGATCATAAAGTCAGGCCGTTAATTAGGTTGTTACTTAAAAGTTTCCTTCAAAACTCATTTTCACCGGGGGCCACATCAGCCTCGAGGTGGCCTTCAAAGGGCTGAAATAACTTTAGGACTGTATAGATGTAACTACTCCTCAACTGTTAAGGAGTTGAAATTACATTCGGCCCTTTGAAGGCCACCGTGAGGCTGATGTGGCCCCGGGTGAAAATGAGTTTGACACCCCTGATTCAGAGCTTCCTCGGCTAGGCAGGCGGCAATGAAAAACTCTTCCTGTCTTCAAACAATGTTGGTGAGAAAAATACTCTGGCGAGGAAAACTTCAAAGCGTTGTGAAAAATTAAGCAAATGATTACATGTACCTTAAAGGGTTTGAAGGATGAGGAGAGACTTAATGTTAATTTAAGATTCTAGTGGGTATGAATCCAAGACCAGGGTGTGGGCCTTCTTCTTTCCCCAGATCTACCAAGGACAGGCTGGGAAACAAGGCCTGCCTCCTCTTCTTTCCAGTCTCTTTGTGACGGAACACGTTGCCAGGCCCCTAGGTCTTCCTGAGCAGAAAGAGCAGGACTGACGTGTGGAGTCGGCCAGGGGCTCTCGGGCCTGCTGGACGCAAGATTCTCCTGGGAAATTCTAAAATGACCGATTACCCAGGCCTCACCAGAGACGACTCACTTCTGGGGGAGGGGTCCAGACACAGGTGTTCTTTCAAAGCTCACTGTTATCTGTGACCACGGCTGACCACCCCTGAGCAAACCTGCCGGTTTCCCCGGTTCATGAGAGAGGAACTGTGACTCTCTGTTAAACTGATGAGCAAACGGATATTATACTGCAATCTCTTAAAAGCCTACAGTCCTCAGAAGTAGACTACTCTCAGGCTTGACCATCTCTCCCCACCCCCATTCCACTCCAGGCCCCAGGGCTGGGGCCGTCTGGGCAGCAGGTCGGGGTTCACTGGTTGGGCGGTCCTAGGATCCAGGGTTTTGCCCAGCCTGCGTTTGTCGAGTATTTTTGCATTGCAGCTCCACTTTGCCTAGTGATGGGTGGAGTGGTGGGACTGGTCCGCCTCCTTCCATATTCTGCAATAAAGCAGTCTGAGGAAGGAAAAAAGTGTGACATACTTCATTCCCAGCTCCCTTATCTGTGCCTCTACTGTCCTCCTCAGTGAGAACCAGCGGGACCCATTTACACATGTGGGTAAAAATAGCTGCCTGGGAATGTGGATGAGATGGGGGAGGGGGTGCATTTTTGGCTGCCCCTCTTTGGAACCCTAGCCCTCTGGCCTGATAGGGCCGGGATATTAATAGGAATAAGGCTCACAGGTGCACAGACAAAGCACAGGGATTTCTTGGGGCATGGCTGAGGGCTATCTGCCTGCCACTCTAATATGGGGGCTAAAAAACAAATCCCATTTCAAAATAGAATCAGAGAATGTGATCCTTAGAAGGGACCTCAAAAGTCATTCAGCGCAAGAAACATCTGAGACTCGTACCCTTATCCATCCCTCTCAAGTGGGTGGCTCGCCCTGCCTGGTTCTGAATGTCACTGTGATGGGGAGCCCACTGCTCACTGGGTCCGTAGAAAGGGAGTAGGTTTGGGATGCATTATATACCTGGTTTAAAATTCCATGTCTCATCATCTACAAGTAGCTGAGTACCAAAGGCAAGTTTCTCAATTGCCACCAATGGTCAATCTTCTTGTCTATAAAATGGGGGTAAAAACAACTTTATCTTGCACAGTCACTGGATATTAATTAAATGGGACAGTTAGAGTCGATAAACGCTTTTCCTAACTCAGGGCTTCTCAACCTCAGCCACAGGCATTTTAAGCTAAAAAATTCTTTGTTGTGAGGGGGCTATCTATCCTATTTGCAGGGTTTTTAGAAGTCCCTCTGGCTTTTACCCACGACATGCAGTCGGAACTCCTGTACCCCAGCCATGACAACCAAAGATGTCTCCAAATATTGCCAAATGCCTGGGGGGGCAGGTGCAGATGGGACAAAATTTCCCCTAGTTGAAAACCGCCGTCCAGTTCTATTCTGCTCCCCTCCCCCACACTCTATAAACTGTCATGTCATCTTTGGGCGCCTCTGTAAGAGTGTTCTTTTTCTTTTTCTCCCACCCCCTTGAAGCACCAGGGAAGAAGGAAGAGTAACTTAGTTTCTATAACTAGAAAGTGGCAAGGCTGGGATTTGAACCAGGGTCTAACTCCCACACATTTGTTTCTACAACACTGTTATTTCTTAGGGGCTAATCTCTATGCATTGGGATGGGGTAGCTTACTCACTTATTTGAAGAAAGCTCTCCTGTCCCTACCCACAAGCTGGCTTCCTTCCACCCCCCAGAATATTTTTACAAAATGAGAGGTCTGCAAGCCGAGCTACATGCATCCAGCGATGTCCTACTTAATGGCTAAAATAGAGTGTGCGTGCTGTAGCTGCTGGGGACTCCCTGGGAAGCTGGGACTGAGGGCTGAGCTTCTTGCCTGAAAGAGTTGTGTTCAAAATCAATAGCAAAAGCCACACAATTATCAGGAAGGAACTGAAGCTCCGGGCCAAAAATGTCCAGAACCAGGAAGCGTGTTGTACAGATAGGACTGTCACCAGGGCCGTCCCCTGGGGAATGGCATCAAATCCAGGGAGGCCCGGAAACATGGGAGACAGAATGCAAGCATACTTTAGATGAAAATCACAGGGGAGAAAGATGCCCCCAATACTCCCTTCAATGTCACCTCAAAAATCTACAACAATCAAACCACCGTAGGTAGAACTTGCACACCAGGCACCAGACTTCAAGTCTTTACTGATGCCTCGAAACACAAGGTAAACCTGGGAGCACAAAGTTGTGACTTTTCCTGAGATTCACAGGGACCACTACTCAAAAGCCCCCATGTTGGGCGAGAAGTGGATGCATATCTGTGCCACCTGGGAGACCCACCAGTGCTGGGACTGGGACGAGGCCGGCAAGGCCCCAAGAGCAGGTCTGTCAAGGCCGACAGATGCGTCACTTAAATCCTGAGCCCTAGATGCCTCTTTTACCCAACCTTAATCTCAGCCCCGAACCCACACCCGCTGCACCGTGTGTCCTGCACCAATGACTCGAAGAGGGCAGTGCTGTCTTTGAGAAGGATAGTCTAGATGCATGTGGTCTTGATTCCAGGGTGGATCTGAGTGTGCCGGGAAAAGTGGCCTCAGAGGCCTAGAAGACAGACTGCTGGGTCAGGGCCCTGGTTCAGGAACTAAGTGGCTGGGTGACCTTGGGCAAAGCCTTCCCTAGACCAGGCTCCTCATCTGGAAAGCGGGGCTACGACCATCTGTACCTCCTAGTTCATAAACTGTTCCACACTCGAATGCCAGTGCATATGGAAGGCTTGGGAAAGCTCCTGCTGCACGGTGTTGGGGCTATACCCTTCAGAGTATTTAAAGTCCAGAGGTGAGAGGGGGTCCCTACCAATCCTGGTCAACCGAGAAAGCAAATGGCTAATCTTAGAAATGATGTCTTTTTCTTCTTCTTTTTTAAAGATGATCTGTTGTCGGGCTAATCAACAACTTATAAAGCAGTTACACGTAAGAGTCCATCGATGAATATGTTGGTGGTTTAGAGCATTAAACAGTGAAATCTACGAAGTCACTGGGACATGAAGTGGCACTAACCGGCAACTTGGTTATACTCTACCACCACACTGTCACCCTCCAGCTGCACATCAGTGGGCATCTCTGTATGTCACCAGCAAGGAATGGCAAGGCATAGGGACAATGACTCTGACAGCAGAGAAGAGTCACCTCTGGAGCTGGGTTTGAGGCCAGGGCAAAGTTCTGAGTCATCCTAAATGTTCATGAGAATTGTGCATTCAACCCAATGGCTGATGTTATTTTAAATCTTCACTTGAGGATATGTTTATTGATTTTTCAGAAAGGGGGTGGGGAGAGGGGGGGAGAGAGAGAGAGAGGGAGAAAAAGAGGGAGAGAGAGAGAAATGTGTGAGAGACATCGATCAGTTGCCTCCCATATGCACCCCAACCAGGGATCGAACCGGCAACCTAGGTACATGCCCTGACTGGGATAGAACCCGCAGCCTTTTGGCGTACGGGACAATGTTCCAACTAACTGAGCCAACCAGCCAAGGCAACTGCATGGCTGATTTTAAGAGTTATGATTTTCTCACAAAAATCTGTAAGTAAAATTAAGTTTCCAGGAATACTCATGTTTCCACCTTCTGATCTGCAGATGGCACCTTGGAAAGCACAGGCTGCCCCAGCAACGGCAGGGCCCCTGGCAGGAGGGCTCAGGGGCTGGCTTACCCGGAGTCAGTTCCCTACCCTCTCTGAGAGGTTCAGAGGGAGAATACTGGGATTGTGAAAACCAGCACATTGAATAGAGGAGCTGCCCAACAAGTACGTTAGATTATTGTAATTCTACAGTGACCTCCCCAGAAAGAGTCACACACTGGAGGCCGTCCTTAGGAGCTGGTCCATGAGTTCATAGCTGTAAACTGTAGACAGGTCTCTATGAAGAGGGCACATGAAGACAGAACTGCATTCCCACGTAATTCCTAACCTTCTCATTGGTCAAAGCATCCGATTTCATTAAAATTAACCTTCTGATGACCATACTAATTATTGGAACACGGGGGCAGGTGGGAGAGTGGCTGCCTGTCCACAGTAGTGGTCCAGAAGTTCACTCACTGTCAGTTAAACAAACAGATATGGTTAAGCACTTAAACTGGGTTGTAAATTGTCATTCTGTATCTGTTTTCTTGTATCTGTTTTCTCTTTGAACTTTCCCCTCCACAGTTCAAAGGAAAGAGTACTGAAGGGGTGACCTGGGGCCCTATGTCACCATGGAACCCAAGGAGAGTCACTTCAACCTTCTGTGCCTCATTAACTCCATTGTAAAACAGGGGGGTTCAGATTCAATAATTCTCAGGTTCTTTATGTGGGTACAACTCTCAGAATGCATGAGATAAACTTTTCTACAGCATCAGCTTCTTTTGCCCTTAGTGTTGATGTTAGACAATACGCTAACTTACAATTTTCCGTAATGACCTGTCAGTCAAGCAGTATGCACCTACTTTCAATTCAGAGACTGAAAGAAAAACCTAGCCAAGTAGACAGAGCTGCACGCCACACAAACCTTGCCCACCAGACCACCTGGCGGGGCCCAGCATCCACCGAGTTCAATCACACTCACTACGCCGAATGGGGCGGGGACTATTTTGACTACAGTGTCCAAAAAATAAAACCACACCAAAAAAACTACAAGCAGGACTACTACAGTCCAAACTCCTTTCTTCTCATTCTTGTATGACACTGGGACCAACCCCCCATGAAAGGCAGCTCGGACAGAACGTTGCTCTGTCATCTGGCTTCACTGTTCTTCAGGGCCCTGCACCTTTTGAGGCAAGGGCTTGATAAAGTGAGAGTCTCTGAGCCTCAGTTTCCTCCTCTACAAAGTAGGGACGAGAATCACAATACCGAGAGGTGGTTCAGAGGACAAGCACTGACTTCCTTGTGGGAAGAACCTGGAGAGGGTCCTCAGATGCGTTAGGGAGGGTAGATGGAAAGTGCTATGAAACCGAGAGACGTTTTGCACGGGTACAAAGCGCAGTTAAAAACTTTAGTTAAGCTCCAGGTAGAACCCTCCGAAAGGTTTGCGTGATAATTAACTTGAGGGTACAAATCAACAACAACAACAGTTAGCACAGATGGGACACTCGCTCTGTGCCCGGCACATACTAAGTGCCTCTCATAATTGATCTCCCTCAGTCCTCCCGGCAACCGTGTTGTGGATGAGGAGACTAAGGCACAGGCAGGCTAAGTGACTGGTCCAGGCTCACAGAGCTGGTAAGGAGCACCGCTGAGACCTGAGCTCTCACGCAGGCTTGCTGCCTGAACTCACAGCAAACCTTCCCCCCAACCCATTCTCACGCCTTTTATTTTTGCTGGATAAAAATCTTACCCAGACACTGGCACCCTCTTGCCCATTCCTTCAGGAACTCATTGGGAGACATGGGGCAGATCATAAAGGAATCATTTAACCACATTTTGAGAACAAATTACATACACATTTGAGCATTCTTTGGATGCCATCTTGAGGAAGCCTGAGAAGAGTTAACTATGAGACCCTTCAAGTCTTGTACCCCCAGAGTCCTCCCTGCACTCTCCACGACCCTAATCCCAGCCCATCTCCGAGAGGAGCCACTACACAGGAGGAGAGTGCGCATCTGTGCATTCATGAAATGTCACCGAGCTGCATCTGTAAAAGCTGCCAACGTGTGATTAAATGGAGTCTACCCCCCCAAAGAACATATTTTAGGGCATTTCAATGCCCTAGCAATGAAGACTAGCTTCAGAGTTCAATTTTCAGAAGGGAACCAAAATACATTCAATTTATATAAAATGTTTTTGATTTGCTAGTACATACTATATTTTTCTTTTTAGGCATTGATCTGTCAAAAAAACATCTTGGTGTCTAGCAGCCAAGAAATCTATCACAGTTATTCATTTCAGGCATGCTTCATTTATGCCTCTCTCCTTGCAAAGGGGACTGAAGACAACAGATGACACCGGGACAAAGACACGGATGTGCCACCTTCCCCAGTCACTTACCATTTACGATCACACAGTGTCTGGACAATTAGCAGCTGTGTGTGGGAGGAATCTTGTTTTTACTCTAGAGACCCAAGTAAGAACTTAAATAATATACAATATACTTCCAGAACAGTTATTATTCAAGTCAGACCAAATCTGTCCAATGGCCTGCTTTCTTCAACCTTATCACACAGGGGGGGGGGGTGTGTACATGTGTGCGTGTATATGTATGTGTGTGCACACGCACATGACAGTTTAAGCAAAAGTCTATGCAAATATTCACATGATTTGATTAGAATATTTAGAAGCAAACGAGCATCATTCAATGGAACGGTTACATAATCCTCAGTCGGGCACAACGCATTTTTCACTATAGTCTGCAACTTCACCAGTGACTTCTTTCATTTTGAGCTTTGCTGGAAGAAATGTGCGATGCTGCAATTCAAGAAGTCCAGGGGACCAAAACAGACATGGAGACACTGTCCTATGGAAAGTGACTTAGAAGTTGGTTTATATCCAAGGTCTCCCAAGACACTGAATTGGTCATCGTGTGCTTGTCGAAGGGGACCAGACAAGCAGGGCTTGATCACTCAGGGTCGTGAGCTACACCGAGCCCGTGGACTCCACCCAGCCCACAGGCTTTTTATTTAAAGAAGAAAAGGGGAAAGAGAAGAAAAAGACGAGCGTCAAGGCAATGCTCTGGACACTGTGTGTGCATCACCTTCTTAATCACCCCGATAACCCTCAGGCAGGTGCTGCTGTTAGCCCTGTTTTGAAGACGAGGCAAGTGCGGTCCAGGAAAATGAAGGGCCCTGCTCAGGTCACCCAGAAAGCAGGGCCAGGCTCCAGGTAGTTGCAGACCCAGGATTCCAACTCAGGCGTGTCCCTCCCTCCTATGCTGTCACTGCAGATTGAGTTAGGATAACCGGGGTCCTAGGGACAAACTAAACATCAGGCAGCCCTGGATTCTCATCCATACCATACACTGCACCTCACGGAAATTCAGGTTCCCATAGAATATGTACAGAAAAATAATATTTTCCTATTTAAAGGGATATTTCCATCATTTGCACTAAGATAGTGGACATTCCTGTACACAGACCGAGGTTGGCTAAATTCAAATTACCCAAAGTGATATAACACAGTATTGTAATAGATTGGTTCTACTGTAAGTTTACAGTTTCCCTGATTTTATTTCTTATTCCATATCATTGATTTATAGAAGTAATTTTATCCATATTTGTTAGCACGGAGGTATTATCTGTGCATTGTTTCCCTCTGAGAGTCTGAACTGCTATTTTATTGAAGAAAGAGACACTGACGACAGGACAACGGCACCATCAAAGTCGAAGAGGAAAGAACAAGACCCACAGGAAGGAGCACTTGTAGGAAGCAGTTCTTGGGAAAAGAGCCAGAGAAAGACAATGGGATGGGAAACGGTGGAGCTGTGGGTGGGACGTGACCACCTCCCAAACCTCTGGTAGGTCAAATGTCCCAGCACGCACAGCCATCCAGCCAAGTTCACAGGCTTAGGGCCCAGACAATCACTGTGGGTACCACTTTCTGGCTCTCAAGATCTAACACGACCTTTTTCTTCTGAATCATTTTACATGTACATGTCTTCTCTTCCAGCAAACCCACAAGCAGCCTCGGGGCAGGCACAGGTTTCTGTGTCTTTGTATCCCTCCCAGTGCTTAGCAACAGCAGGACACACGGCGTGTTCTCGATAATCCCTCGATTTAATGTCACAGTCAAACGACCCCTGTAGGACAGAATGTGAACTCTCCACCTCGCTCTGAAACTGGTCCGGGTGTTGAAAATGAGATGTAATATGCTGAATCATGGCCCACAAAGATATCAGGTCCTAATTCCTGGAACCTGGAAATGTCACCTTACATGGAAAGAAGTCTTTGCAGATGTGACTAAATTAAGGATCCTGAGATGGGAAGAGTCTTCTGGACTATCCAAGTAGGACCTAAATAAAATCACAAGTGTCCTTATAAGAGAAATGCAGAGGGAGATTTGACACAGATGGAAGAGGAAGAGGCAATGTGACTGTTTAGGCAGAGTCTGGAGGGAGGTGGCCCCATGTTAATGCATGCCGGCAGCCACAAGAAGGTGCAGGACACACACAAGGGACAGATTCTCTCCTAGAGCCTCCGGAAGGGATGCAGCTCTGCAGACATCCTGATTTCAGTCCTATAGTCCTTTGGACTTACAGTCAGTGATTTTGAAATTCTGCACTCTAGAACTGTGAGAAAATAAAGCAATGGGATGTTTTGCAAAATATATAAAGAACTCACATGACTCCACTCCAGGAAGACAAACAACCCAATTAAAAAATGGGTAAAGGACCTGAACAGACAGTTTTCCAAGGAGGACATACAGAGGGCCCAGAGACATATGAAAAGATGCTCAGCATCACTAGCTATCAGAGAGATGCAAATGAAAACCACAATGAGATATTGCTTCACACCAGTCAGAATGGCCATTATAAACAAATCAACAGATAACAAATGCTGGCGAGGTTGTAGAGAAAAGGGAGCCCTAGTGCACTGTTGGTGGGAATGCAGACTGGTACAGCCACTGCGGAAAACAGTATGGAATTTCCTCAGAAAACTAAAAATGGAACTGCCTTTTGACTCGGCAATTCAACTGCTGGAATTATACCTTAAGAATCCTGAAACACCAATCCAAAAGAACCTATGCACCCCAATGTTCATAGCAGCACAATTTACAATAGCCAAGTGCTGGAAGCAACCTAAGTGCCCATCAGGAAACGAGTGGATCAAAAAACTATGGTACATTTACACAATGGAATTCTACTCATCAGAGAGAAAGAAGGAACTCCTACCCTTAGAAAGTGAAATAAGCCAGGTGGTGAAAGACAAATACCATATAATCTCACCTATAAGTAGAATCTAATCAACAAAACAAACAAACAAGCAAAATATAACCAGACATTGAAATAAAGAACAAACTGGCAGTAACCAGAGGGGAGGTAGGAGAGAGATAACAGGGGGAAAGATGGGGGAAACGTCTTCAAGGAACATGTATAAAGGACACATGGACAAAACCAAAGGGGGGCAGGATCAAGGGTGGGGGTAGGTGGCGTGAGGGAAGAGTGGTGGGGGGAAATGGAGACAACTGTACTTAAACAACAATAAAAAAATAAATAAAATAAAACAACAATCGATTATGTTAAAATTTTAAATAACATAATAAATAAAAAGTAGTGTATTATTGCCCAATCTTAGCACATGACTGATGTATTCTTAAGCAGCAAGGGCTTTGCCGTACACAGCCTGGGTCATTAAGATTACTGTGCTTTTTAACGACACTGAAGCAGATGATAATGACCCCATATGAAACAGTTGACATCTTCTTGCTATTTCGAAGGGGGATTTATTACTAGTTAAAAAGGTGATTTGTTCTTTAAATAAAAACCCAGCTAGGCTGGTGCATTAACTATACCAGCACTGATTTTGCCAAGAACAGAACAAGTCATTTCTCATCTCGGTTTCATAAAGTAATTTTATTAGGAGACATGATCCAACGGTAAATGAAGAATTCGAAGACGCAATTATCCCCGAACTGAAGAGCAAATCCATGCGTGGCATGTACCACAGAAGCATCAATCAGTGTTGTTCTGGTCAAGTACAATTTTTCTTGTCTTGTTTGACAAGGTTCTCTGAACCACTGGTCTCGAATTCCTGAACATCACCCACTTGGATGCAATAAAACTGAGCAAAATAATTCAAGAAAAAAATATTACTTCAGGTACCCCCTATCCCAAAGCCATATTAATATATTTGGGGCTCCTGATAAGCTAAATGTACAAAACTAGAGTAAAAATTACATGGGTGTCAGTTCATGTGTTTTTAAGATAAATATTCCATGGATCAAAAGACTTCACTTCCCAGACTAACTAATATTTCACAGGCATGTATTTACTAAGTCCACTGTATGTAATCCAAGCATCCAAAGACTATTAATATGAGGGAGCCAGTATTCCATAGACTTATTTGTACTAAAGAGCAATGTACAATAAGTTCATTCATTCAACACTTGACGAGCGTTTAATCACCTATGAAGCATTATGCTACACAACAAGAGTACGAGAAAATGTAGTATTAAACAATCCTCGACCTTGTGAGAGCATAGAGAAAATGATGTAAAAGGAGACATATAGAGAAATATCTATAAACACAAAACACAGTAATATGAGCTATAGGCAGAGCAAAACCAAAGTAGATTAGAGAGACGAGAGGAGAGACTGTGACTTGGGTGGGGACAGTCATACAGGTCAAGGCCATATCTCAGTCCTGGCAGCCACTTGGAACAGAGAGGGACTATACCATTTAATTTTGTGTGCTTTTGTGGTTCAAGTTCACTGGTCCCACCACTGGTCCCTGTTGGGAGCACTGGAAGGCTCAGTAACCATGAGCTCAGGTCCTCACTCTCTTTTCGAGATGAGAATTGAGTGCCTCTTGGGGATCCCCAGAGCTGTGTTCTTTCACGTTACTTTTTACACTTGAGGGTTCTGGATAACTAATGACCACACAGCCTATGTAATCCAGCTTCTTAAACTGGTGAAATCCCAGGTAAGAGAAGGTGACTTGGCTGCTTCTTTCTGAATAAGCAGAGATGGGTGGGTGGGTGGGTGGGGGACGTGAAGGGGAGGGTGCTGCGGTTTGAAGGACGGAGGGAAGGAAAATACTTTTCCTCTTGGCTGCTATCAGCTGCTGGCAAATGTCCACTGCATCCACGGGGCGAAAGAAACCCTGAGAATTCCCGCTTCACTTAACAAGTATTAGTGGTGAATTTCTGGTCCTGACTTAGGTTCACCCAACTTGGTTCAGTTTTAAAAACTGATATATCAGATTAGCTTACTGGCAAAGATCAAACATACAAATTAGTGCTGCCTTTCTTAGGCAAAGAGTGTGTGTGCCCCAGGCCCAAATCCATTCACTCTGGGCTGGTAAGTAGGGCCAGTGGGAAAATTAACCAGACTCAGTTATTCACAGGGCTCAGAACAAATTAGTCCATTTAAAACGAAACCTATAGTGCTGGATGTATTACATACTCTAATTTTAATATAAAAACTGCTCACTACCTTGCAGTTCTCTCTCCTCCCAGAGACAGGGACTATACTTTCCAGGCCCCTGGAAATCAGGTGTGGCCATATTATTAGTCTCGGCCAATGCATTCTGAGAAGAGGTGATGAGAGGTGGCAATGATGTCACCTCTGAGTTGAGGCCATGAAAAGCTCCTGTACAACCTTCTGTTGGTCTTGGTCTGTGTGACCACGTGGATTAGAATGCCTGCTGACCTGTGTTGGCACATAGCATGAGAAATAAAGCTTTGGGGGGTTAAGCCACTAAGATGTTGGGTATCCTAACATAATACCTCTCTTTTGAATGACCATCACCAGTGGGTTTCTCAATGGACAGCCAGAGGACAAACAGGGTACTATTTTGTGGGCAGAGGATAAGTCTCTATAAGACAGAATGTTATATATCTGTATAAATAATTTCTTTTCACCAGAGAGAAACTGGCTACAATTTTGGTCCACATTCCAGCAGCACTAATCCTGGACTTCAAAGTCACATTCATATACTGTGACACTCTACATTGTAAGACATGGCAGGGATTCTTTTCTCACACGTCATTTCTAATAATGTTGCTTCATATAAACACTATATTCATATGCAACAGGATAAGGGATTACCTGTCTATTTTTAGATGCTCTAGCAGCTCTGAGTCTGGCCAGCGCTGTTTGTATACATTTGGAGTAACCTCCGAGCTTTCACGCTGGTTGTTGCTTCAGGTTTGCCCAGAGTGAGATTTCAGCGGCAGCAATGCATCGGGCAGATGACAGGAAGTGTATCTATTTTATCCGGCAGGGATAAAGTCTACAAACAATGGGTTTGGAGCTATTTCAGACTGCCCAGCCAAACAAAGAATATGGATCTATTTTTACAATACTTTGTGCTAATGAGATTAGCAAAAGAAATCTGGTCACTGTACATCGAAACTGAACTTCCTGATTACTAAACTGTATGATAAATGGTTGGTCCGTAAGTCATTTCTTTGGTTTTCATTTATTCAACAAACATTTATTTAGTGTCTGCTTTGTGCCAAGCACGTAAGAGGCTGTGGGCATCCAGAATCTAATGTTAATTGGTGGGTTCTATTAATATTAATTTATCAAAATATCTGTCTAATCACCCGAAAGTTGGTGGTTATGAGGATTTTGTTTTAATAGTGCAAATGGATGAGTGTTAAATATGTTCCCTTTTAATTGTTACATGGGAACTCAACAGCTAACCAATGAAGTTCCTGAAAGTCGATTCGATTAATTTTACAAAGGAAATAATGATTATCAATGGTATACAAAGCTGGGGTAAGACCTCAGGTTCATGAGAGTGATTATGTAAATTTAAGGTAGAATCTGAAAACTTGTGAAGAGCTGTATAGATATTCATACTTACTTAGCACACAGAGATTTTGAGGGATTTTATTAACTGGTTACCCTAAAATATGGAACACCCACAGAAGACATTCTCCTGCCTTGGGCTGAGAGCATGGAATACATCCTTGGCCGCGGCGGAGTACCAAGGAGAAGCTCCCTCCACTCACTACTGGAGGCGTCTCCTGCTCCCTCCTGCTCTGGTTGCCATCACCACCAGCAGCCTCTGGAGCTGGAGGAACGGCCTGTGCATGTGGGTGGCTGACTCATCTACACCTCCAGAGGCATGCTCTGTGCGTGCTGTGTGCAAAGCACACTTCTCAGAAACTTCTGTTAAATGCACCTTAAAGGCAGATTCTAGTAATCAAAATATTAAGAATTCAATAAATGCAATGCTGTGGCCCATTGGGTCACAACCTTTTTTCTTATCCAGACATGGCATTCTTATCAGCACCAAGGGTGCACCCAGGAGCACCCAGAGTTATCAGCAAGTGCCTGAGACAGAAAGTGGTTCATTCTTCTGCCTCTCACTCAGCAGCCCCTTTGGAGATGCAACCGAGTGATATTATCAGAGCAAAAACCTTGAACCTAAGCGAATGTATACACAAAGTAGTCACATGCAAACATTCGCAGTTTATCAACTTGACTCGGGAAAAACATGCACGACGGATCTCACACTCTTGTCACTGTAGGTCATTCACTCACTTTTTTTTAACAGCTAACAAGCTAACCTAGATAAATATGCAGAGTAATTTAGTGGTACTGCAATAGAAACATTTAAGTTCTCAGAGTAAAATATTAACAGCAAACCCTTTACATTGTGACTATACTTAAGCCCAGGACGCGGGGGCCTGAGTGCGGGCCTTCGCTTTTGTCTGGGTACTTGCTATCAGGCCTCTGGATGGGCGGTGTAGCTGATCGGCTGGTCTATTCTGGTGCCTAGGCTGAACGCCCTGTTTATCTCATACTTCCCTTCGGTTTTTTGGTAGCAAGTTGGAAATATTTATCTAGACGGCAGAGGAAGTCACCGTTGAATGTTCAGGGTTTACAGCACATTTTTCACTAGGGCCTCAATATTAAAAAAAACAAAAACAAAAAAGCCCTCTCAGTAGTGCTGTTGGTATATATTTGGCCAGTATCTATCACAGGGTTTTGAAAACGAAGTCACCATTTAATCAAAACTTCTCTTTTATTTTGCAAACAGTAAACCAAAGGCCTCAGTAGACAACACAGTAAACTATAAAACACAACAGTTAAATCGTTCACCTTTTTTCCCTACAGAACAAAATTCGGCCATAGCACTACTACTAGATCATGTTAAAGCCCGCTTCATGGCATTATGTGAATTTTCTGCTATTTACCTCCAATTTAAAATTTTACTGTGTATCATGACAGTTGGAAACTACTCGCGTTTCTATTTGATGCATTAAAAAACATTGTACAATTAAAAACAAGAAAGAGTAGAATCCAGTCATTCAACAGATGTTTTCTCTCTCTCTTCATGGTTTGGCAGACAGATTTGGGTTTGTTTCATTTGTTTATGATACTTTAAGGTACATCGCTGTATTTTTCACCCAGAACCTTGAAATAGGAGTAGTAATGTGAACCTTCTCCACAGCCTACTATTAAATTTTTCTCAAAGTCAGTACAAGAACAGCAAGATTTCAGTGAGGACTTCTGGGTGGGCAAATTAGTCAGGCATGAAATAGCAAAGTTCTTCTGCAATTTGATTTTGAAGCTTATTTCCTTGTAATATTGAAGATCACGCTCAGCTGTCAACGAATCTGGAGAATGAACTAGGCCCACGATGACCATTTTTGCCTTTCTCTTTTCTCTCTCTTTTTCCAGTGGTTCTAAGAGAACTCTCCCCACCATCCGTGTTAAAACGAGCAAGTGAGCTCTCTGCCCTTAGCTTGCTCACGGTTCTTCCTAACAAAACACAGGCAGGAGTGTGCAAAACTTATAAAAGGAGACTCATCAGAATTAAACCCCCAACACAATGACTCAGCTGTCTATCAAGTTTGAGGTGGTATAAGGAAGTAAATGGAAATATGCATTACAAGATGCTGTCAGATCTCACTTTGCAAAAATATTTACATATCAAAGGCTTAGGGACAGCCTGAGAACATGAAAGACAATGAACAGTGGTTTTGATTCTTCTACTTTATCAAGTCAGAACTTCATTTGTGCCAAGATGACTTGTACTTTGGAAGTGAACTTGTGGTCCTGGGGGCAAGTCACCTTGTGGGCTGATGTCTCTCAGGCCTCTGGGGACTTCACGGGCTGGGAAGCACAGGCTAGAAGAGATATGGCAGATTCTATCATCTTCTTGTGATTTTATTTTACATAAACTTCTTTCAGCTCCATTTTTTAAAACACAATCACTGACCGAAGCTCTGTCCTCGGTGTCTGTGAGTCAAGGATGCAGTTGTCTGAATTCTTCAGCAGAGGACAAACAGAAACACATGAGACTGGAGTTTCATGCCAGGTCAAGGGCTGCCTGTTTGATCATACAGACCCCCCGTGAGCTCAGAGCATTTGTACCGGGATAAAGTTAAACAAGGACAAAGCTAACGGCCCAGTGAAACGGTTAAAGACAGCAGTGTTTTAAAATAGCTCCCTACTTCTTCCATTAAACATCATCCGCATACTGAATTCCTTTTGTGTTGAAGCGAGCCTGCAGTCGCTCATTCTGGGCCAATAAAAAGGTTACGTACAATTATGGTCACGGAACAATCAAATGTTCCATATGTGCTTGGCCTTCTGGGAAAATCTCTATTGGCCTCGTACTTGACTCTCAAATCATGGGAAGTTGCCAGTGCAGGTAATACAACTGAGGAGCAGCTTGTGCCTTCACCGCTGTGGCTGCAGCGTTCAGCACGGCACTGAGTGCTGTTTCATATTCAGTGGCTGGTCCAAACCGACCTGCCCAGTGAGCACTACTGCGTGCTGTGGATCAGCACCCGGTTCGACGTCCCGAGATACTGGGACTGTCCTTTGCTCCATGAAGCCGTCCATGCACCGGGCTCCGCTCTGACACATGCTGCAGCGGTCTGCTTTGCAGCTGGGGGTCAGTGTCGGGGACAGGATGAAGAGTAGACATTCCATCAAGTTTATTCACTGGAGTCATAGGATGCCTTAATCTTTAAGATGCTATCTGTTAACATAAGTTTCCAACAAAACTAAATGCAACCAAGTTAAAAAGAACACGGTATTTTAGAGAAAAGTATCATACTTTATACAAAACTGAGTTTTCAGAAAAGGACAGCACATGCTTGCAGGGGTCAAATTAACGGCTCACATATGGCCTCTTTCCTGAGGCACTGTCTACCTCACTGAAGCTTTGAGGACTAGCATGATATCATCTCGTGTTCTATAGCGTGTAGCACTTCCATAGGCACATATTTAGTGTTTGTAGAGTCTCTGTTTTATATACTTAAATTAGCAAAAAAAAACTTCAAACTGGCCATGTGAAGGTTTTAGTGAACCAAATTTCTATTCTTCACGTCCCTAAATTTAAATACACCTGTGGGAAGTGACTGCCGGTAAACAGTGACACTGTATGCGCAAGAATGTGCATGTACACGCAAAATGCTTCAATGGTTCTTAAATGTGCATAAATAATAAAAACTTAAGGTATGGAGATTGCGTATAGCTACTTATAAAAGAGGTTAAGTTTGTTTCAAAAGTGAGGAGATTGCACCTTAGTAAATAATGTATTTATTATGTAAGCAAGATAACACTTATGGCACCCACTAGAAATATAGTCACCTAATATTTAATTTCCGCATTTTGCTTTCATAAAATAGCTGGATTTAGAAGTATTTGATTCTTAGAATCATTGGAAAAAGAAAGACAGGTTTTAACACCTGTGTTCTAGGATTGGGAAAGCCAGTTCTACCACCTGGACTAACCTAGAAGCATCCGGTGTGACTGAATGACAGCTGCCTGTTCATTCTACAGATTTTACAGGTAATCTCTCTTAGCACTTTCTTCCTATTTCAATAGAGCAGTACTGGAGCCTGGTCTTGGGAAAAGACGTGATTAAAAGTGTGCAAACTAATCAGATGTTAGAAAAATCTAGAAGGCAAAAACATAAATTTGCCACGTGAAGTTTTGTCCTAACAAGCAGGTCAATTAGGGCTGTCCAAACAAACCTAACAATTCAGAATAGTGAACACTACCTAGTGAAGAAGCTACACCAAGCCGAGCGTCCTAAACGCAGAAGTAACAACTTATATTAACGCCTGTAACACGGCAAAATTTAGGTACTCATAAAAACCTTGACAATAGAAAAGTCCATTTTTCCCTGGAAATGACAAGAAAGCTGAGTTTTTCTATGAAGTATTTTAGGCATATTGAACTCATTCATTTGATCAGCAAGTATGTATTGTCTGTTACCTTCAATACATAATGCCACTTGGCAAGTGATGTAATTCTGAGCACATGAGTAAAGATGGGGAAAGAAAAGGCCATAGAGAACCAACATACAACCCAGGAAGTTACTGGGCATCTTCAAAACCACCTTTCCATTTACAAAATTACTCCTTTCAAGAATTGAGGTAGAAGAATGAGCACAGAGCGATGCCTAGGCCTCCAACAAGAAGAAAGTTCACCGGAGCTCACCAAAACGACCCCACTGTACCTGAAAACTCCAATGTGATCACAGCTGTATTAAGGAGATGTCAGCTGGTACAGAATTGGGTGGAAAAGAACAGGAAGCACTAGTAAGAATCATTATGAAACGAAGACGAATCTACAGCAATTTGATGTACCTGAAAAATCAGTTATCCAGGATGAAGAGGAGGTCAGAACTGAAGCTGGTAAAACATTCAGCAAACCAGAAAGTAACTCACGGAGGCCCACATAACTGCCCTGGCTTCTTCTGGACTTTTCCATAAGACCAAAAAGGAGAGGGAAGGAAACTACAGGTGGAAATTCACTCCACCAAGGGGCCCACCACACAAGGATATTGGATCGGGAAGATGTGTCCGCTAATCACAGGCAACTGTTACAATCAGGCTGTAAAGGAACAGTCACAGGCGTATGGAAAACAGAGAGCAGTGACCGGTACAAACTCAAAAAATCTCAACTTCCAGCTGTCAGGACAACTGTGCATAGAGCTTTGGTAATTTATTATGATCTGGGTTTTCAATATTTTTTTCTTCATTTGTTTTAAGTAAACAAGAGGGTTCAGACTGGATTTGAAGAACAGTATTTATTCTCATCGGTATGGCAAAACACTTCCAGGGTATGTCTTATTATACTGTTTTCCAACACAGAAGTATACACACACACAGCCTTGCCTTTCACAGAATTCCAACAACAAAGCCAGATGAACTAATGCGTGGTATGCTGATCTTTTCAAACGGCACGTGCATTTCTTGATTGCAGGGGCCATTTTTTGAACTTAATTCCCCATCAAGGCCATTAGCAGAGACAGACCCACAGAAGGATGTTTAGAAATACTTAATGCCGCCTCGTAGTAAATTGGGAATGACTTCTCCTGCATGAAAAATGCAGTGAGCCGCTTAGAGTCGGGATCCGTTGTGTCCAAACCAGTCTTCCCGATTGGCCTACGTTTCATATTCTGCTTTCATTACTACTATGTTGCTATCCAGATCAGTTTAGAGAATTTCTAAGCACAATAAAAGTAAAGTGAGAATTTATACAGACAGAAAAGGAAAGAAAAACCACAGCTCTTTGAACACACATCTAGGGTGAAGTAAGAACGCCCCTAGAGACACACCATTACTACTGCAGTGAAACTTCACCTGTGAGTGTGCCCAGCGCTACTTGGGCACAGCAGCTGAGGAGCAGGCAGGTGGCTCCATGGGTTGGTTATATAATGGAACAAACAAAGGAAAACCAGAAACCCGAGTCAAAGATAAAACCAAGAAGTCATCTACGTAAAGCAGACCAAAAAGTTCTACAGCCCGCGGCATGCAACAACCCTCTGATGCGTGAGGCGGGAGCACAGGCTCAGGGGAAACTGACACAGCGACCTCGGGGGCAGTAGTCTAAACCCCCTCGAGAGAAAGAGGATGGCTCTGCAGGACGGGCAGTGGACACGCATGCCTGATGGCGACCATTATGTCATGCAAAATGAAATACCTGAAGCCAAACAACAGTACAATATCCCTAGTAAATACAGTGACAGGGTAAAAACAGCCAAGTTCTTTATTTCTCAACGCAGACTTTAGAATCCCTAATTTTCTTTCTCACTCGCTCTGACCCTGAATGACTATGTCACTATTGCCCGATTAAGTCAGCGATGGAAGGAGAAAGGGCCCAACAAGTTCTTGTTCCGAGTTTTGCTGTTGAAAACCACCTGCCCCAGACTGACTTGGAGATCAAGTTGCATTTCAGCAACAAGAAAAACCAAAGAGGATCCCAAGTTACAAAGAGATGGCTCACCGGTCCTTTCAGTTCACCATTTTGCCACGTCAAATCTCACACTGAATCTTTAAGTCAGTTTTTGCAACGTTACAACCAAGAGATGCATTGCCATTGGGTCTCAAAAGCAGGACAACTGTGTTGGCCGACAATGCTCTCGTCCAGTGACTTCAAGGTCTGCCATCACCACCCTTCAGCAAATGATAAACCAACTTTTAGCATCTATTTCATGCGTGGTTAAGAACGTTTTTCAAAAGTCCCCTTGCTTCATGATCACTTTTTTGGTGGCTATAAAGAAAGTCTAAAGTATTCAATTAGAACAAATAAAGTATTTCAACACAGTTTGGGCAGCATATAATTTCAGGATAACTCACGTCTACCCCAAGAAAGACCAGAATTTACTAGCTTCAATTTACTACCTTTAAAAAGCGCTTATTATGACAGTGATGCACACAAGTCAGATACAACTTGCCTTTTAAAAAAGATCCAGTGAAATAAAGAAATAAATACAAATCCTTTCCAAAAATAAAAAAAATAAAAAAGGCAAGGCATCATTAGAACACATATAGGCTTGGATAGGAATCCCACCACTTTGAAATTTTAAATTTCACAGCACTCCAATCTATGAATAAATGGGCATCGAGAATTCATGAAAGTCAGGTGGATTCTGTGCGCTTCAAAATGCCCCTGTGAACATCATTGCTCCGGTTAGCTGGGAGGATCCTCCTCAGCAACTCTCGGAATGGATCTGTTTACTGGAGACACAAACCAGTTTACCGCCGTTCTGTTAGGTCTGCACTGGAAGCCTGTGGTTGAGCAAACACATAAAATCTGGGGTTTACAAGCAGGAGGAAGGGGAGAGTGTCATCTAGGGAAAACGATGGCTTGGTGATCATTTAACACCTCCTTCCCCAGCACTGAGCAACTAAGAAATCCTCTGCTCAAAGCAACTAAACTCAAAATTTTAAAAATAATGTAGATCTTGACCCTGAAATGTATTAGCATGTGTGCAAGGGATAGAGTATGTGTGTATGTGATGTACAATATGTAAGAGAGGAAACACAAAAATGTCCCAGGACAATGCACACATGGAAAAAGCACAGCAGGTCACCAAGGCTCGGAAGTAACAGGCTGGTACCCAGCCTCGAGGCAGCACGGATCAGCAGTCAGGTTACACGCAGCCTGTAGGTTCAGTGATGGGTTGACAGACAGTGTCCCCAGCATCATTCTCCATGACAATGGAGAGCAAGTAGGTTTACAATTAAACAAAATAGCCAGATATACGGTTTAGCAAAATAGTTTAATTAGTAAGAATCAATGATACAAAAGCTATCCAAAGCAGTAAAATTAAGTATTTGATAAACCATCTTTACAGAGAACAACAAGATGAGGCAAGATCGCTCTGCCCAGAAGACCAGATGTTGCCACGACAATGGAGATCATCACGACTGATGCTACCAGCACTTCTGCTCACAGACACTCTCCCTTCCCCCGTCACTGACAAAAGCCAATCCTGTCCCCAAAGCTTTTTGTCCTACGAAAACTTTTTCTATCTTGATAACCACCTAGAATAGTATAATAAAGATAGATTACTCACATTGCTACAACTGTCCCCTAAAGTCCTCTCCTCGCTAATACTGACTTTCTGCTAATATACTTTATGCATCACTTCCCAGGCTACAATGTGAGAAATATTTGCTAAAAGCTACTTTGGGGAGGGGTGGGGGGGATGAAGGAGATCACACAAGCAATTCCTCTGCAAGCAACATTAGACATCATCTTGGCTAAGATTCGTGCAAACTTTCTCAAGGCAGCCCCTGTTTTGATTTCCCCACTAGGTCTACTTGCCAGGCTCAGGAAAAATAAAAAGTATAATGATTAGTGAATTAGTTTGCTAAGGCTGCCATAACGAAGTACCTTAAACAACAGAAATGTATTGTCTCACAGTCCTGGAGGCTAGACATCCAAGACCAAGGTGCCGCAGGGTTGGTCCTTTCTGAGGGCTGTGAGAGAGAACCTGTGCCTCTCCCTGGATTCTGGTGGCTGGCCGGCCACCTCTTTGTTCCTGAGCGTCTGCTGCTGCCATCACCCTGATCTCTGCCTTCCTCTTCCCATGGTTCACACGGCACTGTCCTGGGGGGCAGGGGGTGTTCAAGTTTCCTCTTTTTAATAAAGGCACCAGACATACTGAATTAGGGCCCACGCAAGTAACCTCATCTTAACCCAACTATGTCTGGAAAGACCCTGTGTCCAAGTAAGGTCACATTTTTATATTCTTGGGTGGACTTTGACATACTTTTTTGGGGGATACAATTCAACCCAAAGCCATCAATACTAGTGAACTGGCCAGGTGAGCTACTTTCTCAAAAGGGATTTCTCACAAGTCAAGCGTATGGCGTGTAGCTGGCTGGGTACCAGCTACCAGGTCCTTTGTCAGAAGAAGGACTGTTTATTGCCCGAAAGCCTCGTGACCATTAGAGGCAGATAAAGGGCTAGCGTTGTGGTCAACAAGGCTGTTCTCAAATATCCCATTTCTCCTCCGGTCAACCGTAGACCTGTATTTCTCCAATCCAAAATTGGGCATGGGCACAGGACTTGTTTTGGCAATGAAATGTGCATGACAGGGATGTTTTTAGGCAGAGGCCTTCAAGAATGATGTGCCATTGCCACACTCCTTTCCCCCTCGGCAGGGAAGGTGGAAGTGATGGGACTAGCTGTCATCATCCTGGGGACTCTCAGTGACCACAGAGGGCACAGCTCCCCAGCTAACAAAGCTGGACACGTTTTGTGAGCAAGAAAATAATTCTTTGTGGTGTCATCCACTGAGATTTCATTTGTTCCTGCAGCACATCTTCGCCTGATGCAGGTAGGAGTTCTCAACTTCGAATTCTTCCTCTCCATATTCCCTGGGGCTTCTCTTTTTTAATAGGTATTCGGGAAAGGGAGGATTTGTGGGCTCTCATAAAGGAAAGGGCCTAACCACAGAATGTGATTATTCCAGTCTGAGCCAGTTTGCCCTGCCCAGTGAAAGCATCAGAGCCCACAAGGGAGCAAAACAGATAAGCCCCAGTCAGGTCAACTCACTGAGATAAGCCACAAAGCAAAGTTCACTTGTTCATTAATTCAACCATTTAGTGGGTGTGTGTTTTTTATTTAAATCAGGACTGATCCAAAGTGTACTCACTCACCTTTTATTTCATTTCAATCATTGCATATAATATTTTGCAAATCTTTCATTTGCAATTAATTACTAACATTCATTTGAATTTCTTGCGAGTTTACATTTCAGTGGCATTTGAAAATTAGACGAATAAACGGGAGGCATAAGATCGTGAGAAGTAGCTCAAGCCTCCTTTTTAGAAAGAGTTCCGGCCCCTCCCTGAGGTGGCAGAACTGGATTTACCAGCCAAGGGCCAGCATTTCACCAGATGAGATAACATTCCTTGTTCTCAGAAACTCGATCAACAGAGGGGAAAGTAAGCAAGCAGAAGCTATGTACTGCTTGCTCACTTGGATACGTTGCTAGAATTGTAAAAGAGAGACATCTACCAACTTTACCTTTTGATTAAACACTATCTTTCTTTTTAAAACATGTTATTGAATTTATTGGGGTGACACTGGCTAATAAAATCAGACAGGTTTGAGGTGTACAATTCCAGTAACACATCATTTGTTATGTTGTACTGTGTGCTGACCACCCAAAGTCAAGTCTCCTTCAGCCACCATTGACCCCTCTTTACCCTCTTCTACCTCCCCCACCCCCTTCCCTCTGGTCATCACCATACTGTTGTCTGTGTCCGTGAGTTGAGGTTTTTTTTGCTTAATCTATTCACCTTTCTCACGCAGCCCCCCACCCCTCCCCTCTGACAGCTGTCATCTGTTCTCTGAGTCTGCTTCTATTTTGTTCGTTAGTGTATTTTGTTCGTTAGATTCCACATATGAGTGAAATCATGTGGTATTCGTCTTTCTCTGACCAGCTTATTTCACTTAGCATGATACTTTCCAGGTCCATCCATGCTGGTGCAACAGGTGAGATTTCCTTCTTGTTTACTGCTAAGTAGTATTCCATCGCACATACGGACCACGGCCTCTTCATCCACTCATCTCCTGATGGGTACTTGGGCTGCTTCCAAATCTTCGCTACCGTTAAATAACGCTGCAATGAACAAAGGGGTGCCTATATTCTTTCGAATAAGTGTTTCGGGTTTCTTTCGATATATTCCCAGAAACAAAATCACTAGGCCATAAGGCAGTATACTTCTGAATCTTCCTAATTTTAAAATAGCTCCAGCAGGTAGGTTGGAGTGTACTAAGAGGGTGGGTGGGGGGCATTTTTTTTTCTCCAAAACAATTTTCCAAAGGTTAAGGGAAATTTTTATCCCCTTGTTTATGAAACATTGCTTACTTTAACACTGTTTGCAGGCATCGAGAGCTAGGGAAAGGAACAATTCCCTAAAGAAGAGATCTTAT
Organism: Macrotus californicus; assembly: GCA_007922815.1. NCBI lineage: Eukaryota > Metazoa > Chordata > Mammalia > Chiroptera > Phyllostomidae > Macrotus > Macrotus californicus. The sequence continues at coordinate 520,321 of VMDR010000053.1, forward strand.
AATATGAGGAAGGGCCCCTTGAGGTAGAAGCTGAGAACAGAACATGATGAAGATATGCCACTGAGCGGGCAGGATCTTAGGACAAGAGAAAAAGCCTCTTCAACAGCTTTTAATGACGCTGCCAAATGTAGGCCTCCAGGAGTCTCATCGCTTCCTTCGGGCTACTCCCCTCCAGATTAAAAAAAACAAACAAAACTAAACTAAAATTATAGCAGAGTTTGGGAAGTGTCACACTGGAGGAAAGAGCACTTAATTATGAAATAAGTCATTTTTTAATGACTCTTTTACCAAATTCCACTGTGTGTCTTTTAACTGCCCCTCAAATAGGTGGAATTACACAATGATTATTTCTGGGTGATGAGACTGTGCCCATTCTGGTGTCCTTACTTTCGAACCTTCCTAAAATGAATGTATATATTCACTGTGGTTGAACACCAGAATAATAATGTATTTAAAGTAACATAAAAGGACGAGATCTCTGAGATCTGGCCCTCATTTCTACTTCCCTCTGCTCCCTCTGCCCCCAGCCCTGCCGCTGTACCTTCCCAGTGGTGCACCAGCCGCGTTCTGGAAAGGCACCAGTGAGTCAGTCTGTCCGAACGATGCATCGGTACAACTTCCCAACCGCCACACAACTACGCTTATTTACGCCCCCTAAACCCATGCCCTAGCCGGTCCCCTCACCCATCCTGCCTCTGCAGTGCCCACCAGCCTTTCTTTGTCTATTCAAATCAAACTGCTAACCCTGGAGCCCCTCCTCTGTTCTCTCCAGGGCACCCTCCCCACGGCCCCTACTGAGAAAGCTTTTCTAGCCAGGCCAGCTCACTGGTCCTCTCTCCAGCACACGCGAGAACAGGCAGACGGTACATGGTACACACAGAGGCACGCTACTTTGAAACACGCCCACAGGCCCCCCAGGACACTGCAGATTCTAAATCGGAGCGGGAGTCCTGTTTGCAGAACAGGCACAGGGGTGGAGGGGGTGGAACCTGCCAAGAACACTTAGCCTGGCTTAGAGCAGAGACCAAGAAACGCAGGGGCTTTCCCTCCACTCAAAACCTGCGCACTTCATGACAAACAGTGAATAATGCAGTCTGTTCTGAACAGACTCCTGAGGCCTCACACATTTACTGCCTTGTCCTTTACAGGAAAAGGCTGCCGACTCCTGATTTTAGGAACAAATTCTTGTCCAATCAAACAGTCAACAACGCAAAGTCCCAGTCCTCAAATGGCACAGAGGTTCCCCCGGCCCTTGCTCCAACCCAAAATTCCTGCTGACGCCCGAAGGATCACCACCTGCACGCACAGCTGCTCCAAACTCCCCCTCCAATCCCATGTCCTCTCTACTCAACCAGGCACCCAATTTCCAACACGGGCCTATTCGCCCTGGTCGGGGGCACATTTTTCTCATCTCTGAGCATTCTTGCTAGAAATGCCCCTGCTAAGCGTCAAAACCCCAAGTGTTCTTCAAGGCCCCATTTGCACCTCCCTCCTTTCGGCCTCCCTTGGGAGAATCTGTAGCTTTCATTCATGCATCTTCTTCTCGGTGGACCTGCGTCTCTCCCGAGACCGTAAGCTCTCTGAGGGCAGGGGCCTGTCACCTTGGACTCCCTTCACCTTAACTAATAAAAAATGTTAAAGTAAGAGAAGTCAAGTAATCACTGTGAGAGCAGTTTTTCACTCTGACAGTGTCTTCGGACTTAAAATTTTTTAGCCTGGTTGGCGAGAAGACAGACCTGCAAACACAGAGGTGCAGTGGTGCAGGCAGGAGTGAGGAAATAAACAGAGACCTGTTTGCAAGGAACAGCAAGGGGTGGGGGGGGGCATCCTAAACAGAGGGGCTGTGGGGAATAAAGGTGAGGAGAAGTTCACTACATCCAGGGGTGTTTGTGGGGTGGAGCCCAGAGACCCGGCAGGCCTCACATGCAAGAAGATTTATCGTAGTGAGAACAGACAACCACTGTGGGGTTCGAGCAGAATATGCGTTGATAAGATCTGCAGCTCGGGAGATCACACTTCCGTGTCCAGTGTGGATAACGGACTGGAGAAGCCAGGCTGGACGTGGCACAGAGTCTAACCAGTGAGGACACTACGCCCTGGGCGAGAAATTGGCCACGGCATTGGTGGGGGGACAAGGGGGAGGGGCCTGGGCAAGAATGGGAAGGGCTTGGCCACCGGATGGACATGGAACAAGAGTGTAAAGTGCTTCCAAAGCTTATGATCTTCAAACGGCTTTGGCCATCCTGAGAGGTCTCACCCCGAACTCAAGATCAAACTGCATTAAACACCGTAAGTTACGGAAATACACAGGTTCCCAGGGCAGAGAAAGCCTCTCTGAATTTCTCAGGCCCATCTGATGAGGCTCAATGCTATTAAAGAGCTAGACAGGATAATGAACACACTTCAATGTTCTTTTTGTCACTAAAAAAGAAGGCATCTTTGATGCTTCTCAAACAATGACATTGCAGCTGAAAATACCTGTGCTGGGGAGAGATTATTTCCAGGGTTGTCAGTTTTTAGGGGGCATCACACTCAACATCTCCTAGACAACGGCTTCTCAAAGTGGACCATGGAGGACCTGCACTGGGGTCACATGCGGTGCTTACAGAAATGGAAGGTTTTGACCATAACCTACCGAGCCAATCCAACAAGTTATTACAGTAACCTAGAAGTAGTTAAAAATAAGCGAACAGGCGCTGCCAATGTATTTCAAATGGCATACATAGAATCTCCAAATATAAAACATACTCACTCATATTTTATCATTATACGTTTCATATGTTTAAATTCATGACACCTATCTTCATGGTTGACAAAGGTTAAAAATAATAAAAACAAAATTCAGGTGAATGGTTGCAGAGTCTTAGAAGCAGCTTTGGAACAAAGTTTGAAAACCCCAGGTTTTAATGACTCCTTTTATATCCACTGAGAAACAAGCCAAAAAATGCCAATGCCACCAGTGACCAGGCCAGCAGTTCATACCTAGCGACAAGCTATTGGCGAGGAACGGTCACAATTGTAGGTCAAGGTCTACCACATCACGAGATGCCTGGACAACATTTGTTTTCACGATACCAGGCTCCCCCTACCCAACCTGACACATCTGACACTTCCTGGAATGTACCACGGGGCCGCCACCTCCCCGCTGAGGAACTGAGCTCCCATGTTCAGGCTACAGCTTGCCTTTCTCTGCTGCCTCAGGGATTACTCGAGAACTAACATCCTCGGTCTGATTTGCGGCTTATATTTGCACCAAAGCATTTATTTTTCTTTCCTGCTTTTAATGCTTCTCCTGTCCCCCCCTCCCTACCCTGCCCCCTTCCAGGAGGCCCCACCTGATAACAGTATTCAGGATGGGGCCCCCAGGGCAACACGGGTGCAAAGAAGCCCAGTCTAGCGGGCCCCCCCTTCCACAGCCCCACCCCCTTCCTTCTCCTCTCAAGCGCTCTCACTGAGACCTGCTGTAAATCCCCGTCCTGACCTGGCTGCATGTCTGGCACCGCCAGCCCGGAGCCTGGCACTACGAAATACATACTCTCCAGGGAGAGAACAAAATCTCTGTACACAGAAGTGTCTGATCAGCAGCAGGACACAGTCTGCTCGACCAGCAGCCTTGGCACCGCGGTTTCCGAGATTGTAACCATGGACACCGAACACATTCCAATAATTACATGCACAGTTCCAATCAGAGACTTTGTTCACTGCGTCACGTGGCTTTCTTAATGGCTTAAGCCTAAAAGCCTTCTCAAATTGTCTTAGGGGGAAAAAAGGGCTATGTATTAACTGTTTCTGGTAAGTATTTTATTATTACTAATAAATAGCCACATTTGTGAAACACATTAGGATACACATAGCTCTTAAAGCTATTATTTCATTTATTCCTTACAGAGATACTGACACATGCTGACACGTTACAAATAAGGAAATGGATTCAGAAAAGTTAAGTGACCAAGGGTCACAGAACCTGTCAGTGGCAGAAAAAGAACCTGAAATTGAGTGTTTTATCTAATACATTCCAGCGGGGTAGTTTAAAAAGCGTAAAGGCAACCTAAACACAAAGCCGGTATTAATTTTTTCTTGCTATCAACTTGGAAAAGAACCTTTAACAAAACATTAGTATTAAAAAGTGTCAACAGAGGCCAAAGACTTAAAGCGACCAGTTGTTCTTGCTGGCACCCGTCCACACAGCACCAAAGATGACAGACAAGCTGCGACTCTGTTCCAGCAGACATCAGCCGCCCACAGGGCATTCTAATGTGCAGCCAGGGCTGAGTCGCTGCCCTTTCAGCCCTTCCTGCCCTCCTCCATTCCACCCTTCTCCTGGGGTCAGGTAACCAGTGAGGGTGTGGCCCCCAGGTTGCTGGGGCTGCAGCTACAGGAAGGCCGTTGCCATCAGCAGCCCCTGGGACACGGAGATAAGTCACCAAGGCCATGGCAAGAGGAGGGTTCGGGTCACAGCTGCCAGACTGCGGTTTCCTCCAAACAGAGACAGGACACCCTAACAGCCGAGGACTTCACACACCTTTGGGCTCAGGAGTATGGCTTGAGCTGTGTATCTCTGCCAATTACTCAAGAAATAGGACATTCTTTGCCTGTCAAACCAAACTGTTTTTGTTCTGAGCTTTGTGTGTAGGTGGTTAATCACGTGATAGAGAAACTCCACGAGAGTATGTAAGTATGATTTGTGCCTGATGCTATTTGTTGTGATTTTAAATGCAGTAATAGGTTTTGCTTTGGAGCAGACCTTAGTTAAATCATATGTAACATGAATCAAATTACTATGCAAACTAAACTGATCCCATCTGCTACGTAAAAAAAAAAAAACACTTTAGCAATCTCCTGGCTACAAAGGCCTACAGGCTGCAATAAACGAAAAGTTCGTGGAACTGAAATTCACTGGCACCTGAGAGAGAAGAAAACTAAGACTATCATTTTTATATTAAAGCATTCTTTATTATTTGGAAGGAGTCCTTCGCAACTCACCTACGAAACCAGATTTTAATGAAGAACTGGATCTTGGTGCAGACCTGGCCCAAGAACGCTTCTCTCTCTCTGCAACTTCTAAGAATATGATCAATTTCCATAATCGACCTTTTTCCTTAAAGTTGGAACACCCACTCCTTCTACTCATTTGGGCCACTGCAGTTGTTTCCCAGCTGTCGAGGCCAAGTGGCTCCCTGAACTATTATTTGGTCTGCCTGTCCTGTGTGCAGCAGCAAGCCGCCTCCGGCTTCCGGGACGCAGCTGTCCCGGCACGCTGCTGCCCCCCACTCCGCCGGGCTTACCTACAGGAGGCGGCTCGGCACAACAAGTGAAGTTCAAATTCCCCAGGAATCTCATCTGTCTCTTCTGGTTATCTGTCGCTAGCAAACCACTTCAAAACTTAGGGTCTTAAAACAACGACTGCTGTTGGCTGTCTTCGGGAGTCTGTTCCTTGGCCAGACAGCCTGTGGTCCGAAGGGCTGTGACCACATGGTGGCTGGAGCTGACCTGGCCTGGGCTTCACTTCCCTGCCTGGCACTGGAACTCCTCTTGGTGTGGCTGACTTGGGCTTCTTTATGCGGCAGGAAGCGGAGGCTAGGGTCCTTAAACACTGAGTGCAGAACTCGCTCAGCATCACCACGGATGCACTCACAGGCCAGCCCCGATGCAAGGGGAGGGGAACTACCTTCTACCCCGTGATGGGGAGGGATAAAAACTCCCCCCACCTTTCCCCTGCCACCGTCTCCCCACGCTTACTCTACGAAGCCTGTGCCGACACAACTCTAACTACCGTGGCAGGGCTGGGAGGCACACTGCACGGAAGGCCACAGGGCATACCGTTCGGGTCTGAAGTTGAAGGCACCTTGCAAGTTACAGATCACCAAAGGGAAAAGTACATGTGTCCAACTTGTTACGCGGTCACAAAGCCTTATCCTCGACACCCAGTTGTCAACCACCACACTGTGTGTGCGCACTGGACCCAACTAGTCGTGCCCAGAAAGTGAGCAAGAACTAGATGAAAACAGCTTAAACTTCTCTACAGATAGTTTGAAGGTGGAGTCTCAAGACACATCCAGAAACCTTCATGCCTCAGGCACACCCCTGCCCGCACCGTCTGTCATACCCACTGGAGGCAAATGCATGGCACAGAACCGTGAAAAGAAAACAGTGCCTTCCTGCCATCTGTGAGAGGATGGGCCCTTCTAAAATCTGACAGGTGATACTGGACACTAACTTTTACTTTTCCTCTTAGAAGTTCAGATGATTTATACTTTTTAAGATACTACCTGCATTTTCCCAGGCTCCAAAGATACTGAGTGAATTCAAGACTCTTATCCACTCTGATGCCTCCATGTTACTTGCAATTAGGTGGACACACTCTGGGCTGTGACTAACCCAGGGGGCCCCTGCACATCTTCCAAGTCACTAATCCCTTTGCTCAGCATGCTCTAGCCTCACAGCTTCAGCTCTCCAACACATCCAGCCCTTCTCACACCTTTGCGGGCACAGCTCCCTCTGCCTGGACGGCCCTTCCACCCACACAGCTCACACGGTTCCCTGCAGCCCTTCTCAGACCTCTGTGTGCTCAGCTCCCTCTGCCTGGACGGCCCTTCCACCCACACGGCTCACACGGTTCCCTGCAGCCCTTCTCAGACCTCCGTGGGCACAGCTCCCTCTGCCTGGACGGCCCTTCCACCCACAAGGCTCACACGGTTCCCTCTCACACACGAGGCCTTCGCTTCCAGTCAGCTCTTGAGAGGTGTGTGTCCTGATCACCCTTCTTCAAGCAGGCCTCCCTTTTATTTTCTCTGTCTCAGTTTCCCGTTTATTTCCTTCCACACACTTACAAAAATATGTATGCATTAGTATCTTAAAATATTAGTATCTTTTCACCATTCATATTAACTACAGTAGCTGGAACATGGCCTTCCAAGAGTGTGGGCCTGTCTCTTACTTAATACTTGCATCTCTAGAACAGAACTGGAATGCAGAAGAAATTCAGAAGGGTCACTTGTCCTTGGTGACTTCATGTGTGGCGACAGCAGGTAAATCATAGAACCTCTCTGGATTTAACTTATTCTTTTCCTTAAATGGGGGAGAGGCTGAATTAAACACTAATTTCCTGCCAGTTTTACCATTGACCTGAAGCTTATTTCACAGCTAATAACTACTGACTGGGGTTTAGGAATTAATATTTCTTTATATTTACTATGTAATCAGTAGAAATCTATTTTCTAGTCTCTCATCACTAATAAATTTAATATTGCAAGAATCTTCAGGCAAATAAAAAAAAAAAGTCTGGAAAGAAAAACTATCCATGATTTTCCATAACATTTGAAGTATCTTCAAAGTGTACGAGGAAAAGTCGAATGTATGGAAAAGTCAGAAATAATGAAGTTTTTATATTTTTCATGAGTTTGGAATTTATCTCCCATACCAGAGATGACACCCAACCTACAACAGACTACAGTCCAGGTTTGAAGTTATAATTTGCTGACAATTTCATTTCAAGCACATCCAAAATTAGCAACTAATTCTTTACACAGACTTTATTAATAGAAGATTGAAATTCAGACATTAGATTAGAGAGAAGCATATTAAGTGTGAAGTGGAGAAAATAAACGCAAAGAAAAATAGTCATTTCAATATAATTATCATCAAGCAAACA